>BMAV01002071.1:22475-49723 GCA_019973955.1 Trichonephila inaurata madagascariensis | reverse complement strand
AAGCACGGGAGCTGTATTTCTGGATATCCAGAAAGCCTTCGACCGTGGTTGGATTAATGGACTCACTTTCAAACTAATATCCTATAATCTACCTCCCCCTCTGATTCACCTCATTCACTCATATCTAACTAACCGCTCCTTTAAAATTAGAGTTCTGCAGGGTGCAATGTCTCTGCAGGGTGTCCACAAGGTAGCTTGCTCGGTCCCCTTCTTTTCAATCTATACATAAATGATATTCCCAATTACTCGCTTACTAAAATCAACCTTTACGCCGACGACACTACCATCCACACAACATACAAAAACTTGACAACTATATCCTACGCATTATAAACAAACATCTTCTCCTCTTACAAAACTACTATGATAAATGGAAAATCAGCATCAACGTTGAAAAATCTACAGCCATTATTTTCACAAAAAAGCACTCTTTGCCACCACCGCTCATCATGTACAACAAACAGATCCCCTGGTCTCAGGAAGCCAAATATCTCGGAATTATTTTCGATTCTCACCTTACCTGGAAAAATCATATATCATACGCTCGCGATAAGTTCCGGAAAATCATGTTTAAACTCTACCCCCTAATAGGCCGGAACTCATATTTAAGTATAAAAAACAAAGTGCTTCTCTATACAGCCGTTATGCGCCCAATTATAGCTTACGCTTGTCCAGTTTGGGGATATGCTGCCAATACAAACATTAATAAACTTGATACCCTGCAAAATTCTCTTATTCGTATGATCGTCAAAGCTACAAGATATATGCGCAATGACGACATACGCAATGCTCTTAAAATTACTAGCTTTAGAACTCATATTCAGAATATTGCAATCAACTTTTTTAACGCTCTACCTGATACCAATAATTCTAATATGCAAAATTTAATTCCTTACACCCCCAATGATAATACTAAAAGGCCAAGAAGAATACTTCTTGACTCTTACAACCCTCCTTAATATCTTTTCTAATGCAATAATTTTTATTGCATCTCAGTCTGCTATTATTTAACTTTCATAATTTTTAGTCAATATTTTTTCTCTCCTTCTTTCCCTCTGGACAAGCGCCTCCCCATGAACTGTATCTCAGCCCCCAGGGCAGCCAATCGGAGTCACTTATCACTGTACCCAGCACCCAATCAAAGAGCAGTCTCTAAGCTCTCACCCAAGTCAAAATTATCACTCAACTTTCAACCCAGATGAAGTACTGAAGCCACGCCTCCCGGATTCCATCGCTCAACCAATCGCCGTCATGCCACTAAGCAGAAAGGAAAACCCCACATTCGTCAAGCTCCCCATCATAGACTTATCATGATATGGGATTGAGGACTGCCTTACAGTCCAGATGCCCATTCAACGATCTTTTCTGTACACTGCTATGCATAAAATTATTCCGAAGGCTTTGGAATGTAATAAAGGGACCTTGACAGGGTTTGCAAAGGATTTACTTATTTCCAAGGATTTTCTTATTTATTCCTTTTCTCCCCTCCCTCCAATAAATTACATCCGCACGTCTACGTGGAAAATGTGGCATTAGGGAGCGAATTGCGGAACTTTTAATCGGCAGTAAAGGGATTAATTATACACCGTACAAATTATCAAGATAAGTGTTATTTTTTTTACATAATTTTTTGTGTCACAAGTCCATAGGGTCATTGGTAATTATTAATGTTTTTTCTTGAATTATAGTATTGTTGAATTAAGTACATTGTGCAGTACTGATACATTTATAAGTGTATTATATCTCAGTAAATGCGTATTTTATTTTCTATTATGTCAGAATATATTTTGTTTACTTTCAGCAAAATAATAATGTTTTTTAAAAAATTATGTTTTGTTTTCAACTTTTCAATATGATAGCGCCTCCCTTGTAGAGTTATCACGCCCCCTAGGGGGCGCGCCCCACAGTTTGAGAAACACTGGGCTACGGTATTGCAAAGGTGTTCAGTCATAATCAGATGAGTGCACCATATCCCATAAGCATTTACTCGAAGCATTTCATAGAGCTTTGCAAGATTTAAGTAGGGGCAAAAAATATTCTGTTGTACTGTCCTACTGTGTGGTGATTTCCGACAGACATTGCCAGTCATTTCTCGCACTACTTTTGCTCACGAGATTAACGCATGTTTAAAACAATCGTTTTTATGGCGAAACGTCGAAACACTTCGATTAACCATAAAGACGCGAGTTCAATTACAAGTTGATCAATCGGCGCAATTATTTTCTAAATGCTGGATATTAGAAACGACGAAGAACTGCTTCCGAAACTGCAAACAACTTCTGCACTGCTGTTCAGACAAAAAATGAACTGATTGAGAGTATTTTTCTAGATATACTGAATAGGTATCTAGATAATGATTGGCTCTGTAATCCTGTTACTTAGGCAGAAAATATATTGATGTTAACGAAATAAATTTCCCGATATGGAAGTCAATGCCATTTAAATAAATAGACACTATTGTTGATGAAAAAACCGTAAATTTTCCAACTGAGCTTTTGAATTATCTGGATATATCAGGAATGCCACCACACAATCTTCGTTTGAAGATTGGTTCACTGGTTATCTTGCTGCGTAACTTAAATCCACCTAGATTACTACCGAGAACCTTTTTGTGTTTGTGTGTGTGAAGCAAAGATTTTGACTGAAAAGTTTAAAGAAGAAATCGTCCTGTTGAAAGGTGTTTCACTGATATCGCCAGAATCTCTATTACCATTCAAAAAGCTTCAATTCCCGATTCGTTTGGTTTTCGCGATGACCATAAATATTAAATCTCAAAGCCAAGCAATGCCCATTTGATGTTTGAAAATCTATGTTTCTCGAATGGGCAACTATATGTTGCATGTTCACGTATGGAGAGAACGCCGAATCTATAGCAAATAGTTAGCAAATGACGGGTTACTGAAAAATATTGTACACCGTTTATAGACTAGTTATATTAATTTATTTACTGTTATACTTTAAAATGATAAAAATAATATTAAAAAATGATAAAAATCAACGTTAGTCACTTCATTCATAAAATTAAATCTTATGTTTTTACTTAACAACTTCATAGAAATTGATGCATTATACTATAATCAATAGGAGATGAATAAAATGCAAAATTAAAATCATTATGTTATTTTATGCTATATTTCAACTCTTCAAAATTGTAAGAAAAGATTAATTTGACTGCATTGAATGGCTTAGAATAATATTAAATCAACGTATTAAAACAAAACCATAGCAACGCGTGGCCGGATCAGCTAGTTTTAATATAATTTTTTGTGAAAAAATGTTCATTCAAAATATAACCACGTTATAAATTTCACTTAAAAACAATATGTATATATATATATATAATACAATATATATATTTAATGAGAAATTTATTTGTTAAGCGATTGAAATAGCTAAAACTGATTTAAAATATTTTTAAACTTACCTTCAAATCTGAAAATAACTTCAAAACTATGATTCATAGTTGTTTGGAATAGTAAGATTATCATTTGGTAGACACTTGTAATTTTGATTTAGTTGTAAGTATTTAAATAAATATTGTGAATAATAGTAGACAAAGTTTATTCCGCAGATCCATTTTTTTTATTCTCATTAATGACTCAAATGCACAGAAAGATCTTCAGAAGAATGATAATATCACGAGAGTACACAAAAAATATATTGCATATTTTCAACCAGCGTCGGTTATGCATTATAATTCTTTCCTCTGACTTATCAAAAAACATTTTAGAATAATTATACAAGATGCCAACTTAAAAGCATAACTTTTTGAACAGACGATTATATATCAGCAAATAAAATAAGTAATCCTATAAATTAGAGTTGAAAGAATTATACCGAGAGAGAATTAAAGCAGACGATATTATTATTATGTGAAAGTAAATTTACAACCTAAATAATACCTATAACTACAGTATAATATAAATGATAATTAAATAGTTGATTAAAAATTATTTCAAAATAAGAAAAGAAATTTAAATATAACTTTATATATATATATATATATATTACAATATGAAGCAAATATAAAAATTCTGATTTTCATATCTGTACACATACATCGTTATATATTGCGTTATAAGTGTTATTAAAACCTAAATATATATACAGATTAAAAAAATATTTTTTTAATTTAGAAAGTGCATGGTTAACTTGCAAAAATATTTAAAGCGCACTAAATTATTAATAATAAAAATATGCAGATTTCAAAATATATTTTGTTTAGATCGGTAACAATGTTTCACTTTAAATATATTTATAATATAGCAATGAGATAGTATTCACACTTTTTGGGAACTGCTGTCATGGTAATAAGAAAATTTCTTGATATTGGTTACATCGTCGTTTATTTAATTTATTTTAACATCAAATGAGAAAATAGTGCATCTTCAATGGTCAAGCGTCAGGTACAGAAGAGTGAGAATTATCTCATTCCTTAATTTTATATACAAGGAAAAAAAAGCAGGGGGAAAGGGAATGGTAAAAATATTGACAGGTGTTGATTCTCTAATTATTATCTTTGTTTCAGATAAACACTGAAGTGCCACTTAATTAGGGATAGCAAGTTGTGTAGAGCTGCGTATCATTTATGTGCAAGTGATAACTGCATAAATAGTGCGTACTGTGATTGTTCTGAATTAGTGGAATTGCCAGTATGGGTAAACTGCCTGATTTATAGACGCCTTCGATAGCGAACAAATCGTAGGTGCGTGGCACATGGTCATTCAATTTCCGAAATCGTGAGAGACCTAGGATTGTCAAGGTCAGCAGTGTCAAGAGTATACCAAGAATCCACATGGATGGTAGACAAACACTGCAAAGGACAATTAGCCTTGACAGTGTGTGGTGAGAAACGGCTGAGATGTATTGTACGTAGCCAGCGAAGCCAAACATTAACTCAAATTATCACCCAGTTTAATGACGGTGCCAGTCATACACAGTAAAAGACCGTGCAACGATCGCTTCAAATTATGGGTTTCCGGGGCCGTCGACTTACGAGAGTTTGTTATAAATTGGCCTCCTGGAAGCCCAGACTTAAATCCTACTGAGCATTTTTTGGATGTTTTGGAACAAGGCGTGAAAGGCTACCACACAGCACCAACAAACCTTACTGAATTACGAACAGCTTAGCCAATATTTGGCATGTCATTTCCGTGGAACTTTTCCAGAAACTTATTGAATCTATGCCTCGTCGTGTGGCAGCCGTTATCAAGGCAAGAGGAGGCACAGCTCGTTACTAGGTAGGTATCCCTAATTCATTAGTACTTCAGTGTATCTTAGAAACTTAAAGTTATTAACGACAATAATGGAGTTTTAATGTTCTAATGAGTGTGAGAATAAAAACAGCTTTAAACTGTTATTCATGAGTTTTTGAGAATTAGTAACTGCTAAATAATTAGAAAATTTATATTCATTAAGAGTTATACGCCATTTATACTTTTTGAGTGATATGTTCGAAATGCTAAAACAAAAGATTAAGCTGACTAATCATAATTCTTCTGATTCGATATTCCAAACGGAACGTCTGGCGTCCACTTATAAGATGATGGCTACCTTTTTCCCGAGTGAGTCAAAAATATTTTGTATACTTTGTTTTTATTTATTATTGAAATTGTATTGAAAGATAGAAAACAGCATTGAGAGAAGGTTGTGTACTCTTGCATGTAATTACTTTAATTAAGAAGAATTTCAACTGAATTGTGCTAATAAAATAGTAAATTAAAGCTTATTGAAGACAATATTAATGATATCCAGTAGCGCACACAGAGACTTTTCAAGGGGGAGGTCCAGGGTCCCAGTCCACCATTGTGGTATATCATGCGCCAATACGCTTCCAAACATATTCTTTTGATTTTGTCGACTCTGGGAACAAAAAACAGTAAAAAATTAATTCTTGAATAATTTATAAGGATTAATTAATAAAATTAATAATGAATAACAAATACTTAATTTAATTTTATGTAATACATACATAAGATTATAATCAATCAAAAAAATCAAGGGTTTTGGGGGTGGGGGGTCCGGACCCGATGATATCATGTAAAGAGAAAACAAAACAATGTTGCATTCTGAAACTGCTTCCGATACCGAAATAGAAAAAAGAGTAGATAAGATAGAAATGTATATCGATCATTGGAGATCTTTGAAACAGAAACTACAAACATTAGAGAAAGAACAATTAAGTTCTAAAAATGAAAGCTCGAATATTATTTCATTGCTAAATAGATACCTTATTAAATTATTCAAAAATAAAATTACCTTCTTTTAATGGTAATACGTGAAATTGGCTCTACTTTTGGAGGTAAATTTAAGAAATTGAAGAGGACAGTAATATTGATTTTCACGATAAATTTTCGTTTTTATCTCAGGCAATGGAAAGTGGTAGCCCTGCCAAATAATTAACCAGGAGTTTTCCTCCGAGGGGGGGAGTGGGTAATAATTACGAAAATGGTTTAAAACAGCTATAAATGTATTTTGGTATTGAAATATGCGTTAGAGCAGTGGTCTTCAAACTTTTTCAACTCACGGAATCCCTAGAACAAGAAGGTGTATTTGCAGAACCCCTAGAACTAGAAAGTCTTTTCGCAGAACTATATTCCGTGAACACATCTTAAAATAATATTTAAAACAGATCAACACAATAGATCAATGCAAAGGCAATTAAAAAAAGTATTTCATTTAAAATTAAAAATAATTTACTTTTGATATGATTTACTCATTAATAACATTATTCTGTGTTCCAAGTCTAGCCTACTCATACATTCTGTTTAGTAACTGCTATATATGCTTGAATTCTTTCACACAAACTGCCGAAGTCTATCTCTAGATTAACAGCAATCGCATAACATATTCTGAGTTTCGTTTGTTTCTATACTTTGTTTTTGAAGCCACTCAGATTGAGAATTTTTTTTCACTTATACACATTATTCTGAAGGGCAAAAAAATCTTTATAGCTGTGTGAGAAATACTGTGTATTTTGCTTGAATTTGAAACCTAAAGTTTAGGAGCTGCTCTTGCTTTTATTTAGATTTTTAAGATTGAGAATATGTTGATAAGTTCCACAAATACAAAAGGATGCATTTCCCATAAGAAAACTATTTAGTTTTTCAAGACGTTGCACTAACGAGTATAAAATTATTTCGCGGAACCCTGGATAGTAAACAATAAAGTAACGTTTTGATATTCTTTTATTATATTATAATAAAGTTTAAAAAGTATTGTAAAATAAAGTTATTATGTATAAATAAAATTTTCAGTTTCTTAATGATAGGGATGAGCTTTGAATTCTTGTGGGCATACAAACTTTATAGAGAACGTGAATCCATTTTGAAGACACATTTATGTTTCTGCACGATTTTTTAATTCTGACTAGTGGAACCCATGTGTATGCCTTGTGGAACCTCAAGGTTCCGTGGAACACAGTTTGAACACAGTTTGAGATTTATTAGCATTAGTTCTTCAAACAGAATTATTTCAAAAATTCATTGTTTGATTAAACTGAGAGTTAACTTCGTTCACTTGAACTACTAAGAGTTACTAGAGAAAAATATGCTGCTATGTTAATTCCTTTAGTTGAGTCATCGGTACATGAAGAAACGTTAGTTGCTTGGGAGCGCTATAGATATGCTCATCGTCGAGTTCGAGAAGTAAATTCAGATGCTGCGGCAGGAGTAAAACTACAATGGGCTCAATTCATGTGACGTCATAGTCACATGATAGTGAAAGCCACGTAATTCTAGTCAATCAATTCAAAAACTCATGCGACGTCATAGTCACACGATAAAAACTATCTAGTGTTTCCAGCTAATCAGTTCCGGTGTTGCAAAGTTTTGCTCTTTGCAGAAACTTTCTCTTAAAAGTACATATATATACACAATGCATTTTATTTAAAAGCATAAATATAAAATATGATTTTTTTTTTTAATTTAAAAAAACCTTTTTAACAAAATTTTTTTCCCTAACATTTAAACATCTTTACCCAAATATAAAATTTGAAATTTTATCTGAGTTTTACAAATAGAACAAGTACAGTTAGTTTAATGTTTGTTTTGAATTCAATGGAAAACACGTGTTTGTTTTTATCATGTGACTTCATGAATCAAGCCCATTAGTTTCATGTTTATTTTGAATGCAATGGAAAACTCGTGTTTGTTTTTATCATGTGACTTCATGAATTGAGTCCATTGGGAAAAGTGATTTAGGAATGATTTTTGTGGAAGAAAAAGTATCTCTGAGCCGGCAGACTACTTTTTTAAATTTTATGAAACCTTCAACATCAAAACAGCTTCGGTTTACGATTTTGTATTTGTGTTTTCTAAGATTTTACTAAACATTTTTTTTTTCTTTCTAAATTATTATTTTTCATCGTTTCCGGACCCAACTAAAAATAATTTAATGTATTTATTATTTTCAAAAGGATACCATGACTTAGCTATTATCACACAATCCCACCTATCGCTTAAGTTCGGGGTATTAATGTATTATTTCAAAAGAAGTAATGTGGTTTTCACTGATAGTGCAATAGTGCATCATAAAAGAACAGTGGAGTAACGTACACCCCCGCAATGCTGATGGCTCCAGTACTCTAGGGGGCCCAAAGCCTGACTGATCCTAGTATGTATTTCTTATGATCCTAGTAGGCCAAAAGGGGCCCTAGTATTCTCCGTCACGCTGCAATAAAAAAATCATGACTAATAAAAACTTGTCCTTGGAAAATAAAAAATTGATTAAAACATTGAGCCTATTTTTTTCGCACGAACTGATTAAAGATAAATAATACTAAAGTTTCTGTTTCTTCGTAAAATATAAAAATATTTGCTCTAAACTATATACGAAACACTTAGTTGTATTCATATAAAATCGATGTATATCATCTGCACAACAAAAGCAAAATTATATAAATGAATTTTGCAAAAATTCTAAGGAACCTGAATATCATTTGATTTGTATGCTGTTGTTGATATACAGAGAAATATCTTTCGCAATTGATTTATAACATAATACAGTTTTTAAATGGACAACTTCTTTCTTCTCATGCAAAAATACATGTTATATTATTTCTCTATGCATATTTTCTCTTAACGTCCCAATATTCATAAAAGATATCAACTTTGATAGCAAATTTTTAAGTAAATTAATCCATTGTCAATGCATGTCAAATACGCAAGGCATTGTAAGAAACTATCCATTAATTGATTATGCAAGTAGAATTTATATTGAAATCGTGCTCAATAAAATATATTATTCTTTGGAAAAAAATGTTAGTTAGCTTTCTTAGTTGTATTAATGCTGCGACATATAAAAAACTATTTATTTATTGTTGTTATGGAAACGAAGCAATGATATTTTGACTTTAAGCTACGCCCTAAAATGTCAGTTACACTATTCTCACTGAACTTAATTAAAAACCAATAAATAATTGGCTAATGTGGAAATCAAATCAAAGCAGGTTAAAAAAAACATAATTAAACAGTTAATTGAGAAATCATCATAAAAATATAATGATGTATACAATTAAAAAGTCAAGATTTAAGTCCTTATCGAAAAACATTTCGGAAGAGAACTTTAAAAATCACAATCATTCTCCTCTCTTCAGATTCATTGTAATAAGTTTCGCATCAATAGGAATAGTTGCCACAAATAATAAAATATGGATCTGTATATCTGTACTTGTATTTCATGCGGTGAGGATATTGCACATAGCGAAATTTATTATTTGTTTGGCCACTAAGAAAGATACGTTCCAAGAATCTCATAAAATGATTTTTATGAATAATGTACTTGTAATCGTTATTTGGTGGAGTTTGTTTTTAAAAAGATTCCAAATATTCAATTTTGCGGAGAATGTGACCCAGAAACTAAATCATAAGTTACAGAACAGAATGATATTCCTGTCTGCAATGATGGCTTTGTTTGATCCTTTCTGGCTGCATGTCTTACGGATAATTGTCGAACATAATACGTCGATTGCCAATTCATGTAAAAGTTTTTGGATGTCTTTCAATTTCATGTCAACGACAATAAAACTTCTAATTACGTACCTGGGAAATCCTGTTTTTTCAGTTGCCTCATTTTTTTATTGTTTGATTTGCTTTCTTATTCTGGAATTATTCGGGAAATTTTCTTCATCGGTTCCACCTAACAATGTTTTCATGGAATGGAAGAAATGCCAAGAAATGCTCCAGTGTATTAGCAGCTTGGAATGCACCATGTCATTTACCGTATTCATTATCTTTTTGAAAACAAGCATTCATCTCTTTTATCATATCGTGGAGTGGAAGACATTAAAAAGTGACGTCATTAAGAATATCTTTCAAGGAATATTCAGTTTACATGCACTACTATATTTTGTAGTTATTGTTTTTCTAGCTGATCTGGTTCAAAACCGCTCAGTTACTTACGTGGATCGAGTATTTGAAAACAAAACTATCTTTAGAATGTTACAAGTGGACAAAATGGAGTATAAAAGAATGATAAGAAACAACAAATTAACTGCGTGGAATATCTGCGTCATAAACAGAAATATTGTATTTACTTTTGCAGCCTTTTTAATTACATACGGTGTTCTTTTCTATAATGAAGCAAATAGTTGAATTATCTGTGACTATTGGCATATAACTCAGATATGACTTATTACTACTTCTAAGATTTAAAGAAAATTTCACTTCATTGCTTTTTGAGTTTATTTTTATTAGATAATGTCTATTGAATTCAATGATTGTCTATTGTTATGATGAATTGAATTAATGTCTATTGATTCAGTTTGATGAACTACAAAATTAGACTAACTACGTTCTATATCGTGTCATTTGTAATATTTAGAAACGCTATTTCCAATTTAAATAAAAAGTAATATTATATTTCCTTTAAATAATCTGCGACGTATACACAGTCAGTAGCATAATCAATAGTTATAATTTCAACCTTATGTTGTATAACGTCAATGAAAATTTTGAAAATATTTAAGATTTAAATTCTTATTTTTATGATATTTATTATATGGCTGATAATGTTTTGAGTACTTATAGAAATAAATTGATGAAAAATATTGTTTTTGAATTATTTTGAAGCAACAAATCAATGCTTTTTTCCTATATAATAAATGTAACAACGTGGCTTTCTTTTTCTTTTCTTTCTTTTCTTCTTCTTCTTCTTCTTTTTTTTTTTTTTGAAAAATGTGGCAATTTGAGTGGAACAAAATAATATCACTTCTCTTAAATTAACTGATTATATAACAGGCAAAATTGAATTATGCACTCAAGATTTTTTAGATCAAGCACATGATTTTGCACAGGATTTGGCAACCTTGTAGCTGTGGCTAACCAAGCAAATGTAACAATATGATTCAGAGTGCCACACTGTAGCAAACATATGAAACAATTCGATCCCCTCCAAGTCCTGTCTGTTGGCTCAAAGTGGCGGAGGGGTGTACCTAGGCAGTATGGGTGAAGTACGTCGGGAGAATTTTCTCTTGGTAGAGTCACCCTAGGCGTGAAGGCCATACCATTATGCCAACTAAAACAGACAGGCAATAGTCTTTTCCCTTTAGGTGCCTAAGGCCTTCGGGTCAATTGAAGCTGTTCTCTTCCTTTATTTTTGCTAAACAATCACACAGGGATTAGAAACAACATCAACAATTCCATTCCCGAGCCAATGCATGCAAAGTTAAGAAATAGAATTCAAGAATACAGATATAGAATTTTATTATGCATTAATTTTGCCTCTCTTTTAATTATATTTATATTAACATTAAAATAAACAAAGTAAAATGTAACGGTACTTACGTATTATCCAACATTCGCCTACTTCACTAATAACTCGCCAAATTGGCAACTCCGATTTTCCAAGTGTCGTACGCGCTAAATTGGCAACCTGGTGCTTCGATTCATGTGATGTCGTCAATAGGTTACGATAATACGTAAGTACCAATATAACTTTCCCTTAAAAATAAATAGCAAATAAAATTGTAGTATATTATGTATCTTTTAAATATGTTTTTTGTTAAAAAAAGGGAAAATAAAATACATTCCGCTTAACAACAGGGAGAGATACAAACTATACGGCTCTGGCAAAATTAATTTCCATGATCCGAGCAATTTTGAAAACCTATCACTGCGCGGACAAGACAATAACATTAAAATAAAAAATAATTAAGATAAAATACAAGTATTCCATTTCAATATGTTTAACAAAAAACAAAATAATAATAATAATTCGAACTTTGTCTTTGCACCGATTTCTTTAATATCGTAATATCAGGAGTATAATTTGGGACTCATATTGACACGACGCTAAACATTCAAATGTAAATTAATTTTTTTTTGCAGATTCAAAGTATTTTACATATGACAAAAGATTTTTTCACATAGATATGTAGTACAAAGGCAAGCATCAAAATACATGCAATTTTATTCAATTAAGTACCTCCAGCAAAGGTATCCATTAGTTTAACATAGCAGGCGATCTATCGATAGAGAATCTTCCAGATTTTTTTTCAAATACATAAATGTTGTTCTTCATACTTCTGATATGTTAGTCCAATAAGTTCTATTTCAAAATTATCAACTTCTATCTACTCAAAAATCGACACATTTGTAGAGCAGTATAGCGTGCCACTGAGAATTGTACCGTGTGTCAAATGTGGCACGCGTGTGGTAGTTTGTTGACGCTTGATTTAGCAAATAGTATATGGGTATGTAAAAAACTTATATAGACGAACGAAGTTGACGCTTCTGATTTGATGCTTTGATAAACTCGAAAATTTCGCTTAAAAAGTTAATACCATCTTAATGTTGTTGACTTGTCCATGATGTGCAGATTGATAAAAAAAAAAAAGAATCTTTAGATCGCTCCGAACCCCAACAGCTTTATCAGAGAATACCAAATCTTCTGAGCTGATCTTAAAAAGCCTGACTTGAAGTGCTGGGCAACTGAGGATATGTTGTGGAGACAGTTAAACATTAGGGCAGTTTGGGAAATGATTTGAGTAACTTTTTTGTCTGTCAGTTGAGATTTTAATTCCTTTTACTGCTTTTTTATAAGTCTAGTTATTATCGATGGTATTGTACGGTTACTATTTACAGTTGGGATGGAATATTTAAAATTAATGTTGATTAGTCTTTGGCTGGAAACTGCATTGGCATCGATGAGGATCATGAGGTTAGATGATTGAGAGCAACCTCTGGATTCTTTGGAAAGTTCATCGGCTTTTTCATTACCGAGAATATTTAAGCGGACTGTTATCCATTGTAGTGTGCAGGATCTCTTTTATTTGATACTTTTGTCGATGAATTGAATGATTTTGTGGCTGATTTGACTCTTGTCCTCCTGGATGGCTTACTGAACGGATCTTGAGTCTGTGAAGATGATAATGCTGCTGGATTCTTGGAAGCTTTTAGAAAGGAAAAAAAATCTCCAATGCACACTCTTGATAGCAATGAGTTCCAGACTGCCCTGAAACCCGTAGATCTGGGGGGGGGGGGACTCTGTAACCCAACAGAGCGTGTCTTCAGGTGATGGATAGAGTATTGCCCCTATTGGTTTTCCAATGGGTGGTAGGAGGGAAATAATATACCTCCCTCGAACAAACATGCCGAAGTCCAACCTCTTGAGGCTCTAGCAACCCCACCTTCCATGAAATATGCAAAATTAAGGTTACAAACATAAGGAGACGAGATGTTTCAACAAAATGTTGGTTAAATGCGTGGAAATTTGGTACATTAATAACATACGCCGAAGGCTAGAAAATGGTAACGAAAGAAAAATTGTATCGATGTTTAATGTGGGCAGACATGCAAATAAGAGTGACATTGATCACAATAGGAAATGTCATAACTCTGCATTGATCATCTAATAAGAAGTGTGACTATTATGCAATCAAAACTAGATTTAATTTCAATTCATCAAAATTTCTAAGAACAGGGGGTATAAATATTTAAAGAATTATAAAAAATGCTTTGACATTCATAAATAAAAATTAATTTCCAGAAATAATGATAAAATATATATTAACAAAATGTAAATACAGGTATAAGATAATACCTTCAATGCCTTTAAAATTTGTATACGAAGAAAGAATTGTCAGAATAAAACGAAACTTTACATACGCAATTATAACATTGATGTAAGTAAGGGATTACAAAATCAAAAATAATTGACAGTTAATAGTAGAAAAAATTACAAATGAATGAAGGTTTTAGTATCCTATTGGGTCACACACACACACCATAAGCATAAATGCTTAATGCGGTAGAGTTGGGCAATGAGGCGTACAAGTCCCGTACATTGTCCCGTGACATCTCATTCTGCAGTTTCTGTAAACGCACCTATAGTTCAACCAAACTCGTAGCTGTCAACTTGCTGTGCGAACTGATTCCAGATTTGTTTGATCGGTGACAAATCTAGAGATCGAGCAGGCCAGGGAAGAGGAGAAATAATGTAGGCAGTCCTGGGAAACCTATGCTGTGAGTGGGCTAACATTGCCATGTTGAATAATGGCTCCTGGGAGCCCTACCATGAGGAACAACACAAGTGGCTGAAGAATGTCACGAACGTACCCCTGAGCTTTCATGGCGTAGTGAATTAACATTAGGGGTGACCGTGTGTCAAATGCGATTGCCCCTCCTACCATACCAGATGACGGAGCGGTGTGCCGTACTGAAGAGCTTCCACACACGTACATGTCTGTCATCACTGCCCAAACTGAATTAGTTTCGTTTGCAGAAAACAATCCGATTCCATCTGGATGCAGATAAACCCCTTCGAGTGTGACACCACTCCAAATGGAGGTGACGGTAGGTGAGCGTCAATGGCAATACACGTAATATACAGCAAATATCCATCATCTAGGTGTCTTCCGATGGTATTGACTGACACTGAGGCCAATAGTGAAGAGGCTGCCTGTGCATGGACGCAGTTAACGCTATGCTTGAGTGTCGTATGATGTGACGGCCCCCTCAACTATTGAGCGTGATCGTTGTGTGATAGATCTCTACCTTGTCCACTGGTCCCAACACCTCCTCACAGTAAAGTCAGAACAGTCTAGGTGGCTAGCTATTCGCCGAGCTGACCACCTGGTTTCCATCATCCCCATGACTCCACGATCCCCGGTTTCCATCATCCATAATCTCGAACCCTGATTGCTGCTTATATTGTCTTAGAGGGTGGCGTAATGGCTTTTCTAGTTGAATAGTGTCCCTCTGCAACAATTTAAATACGCGCAAACAAGCTTGTAATGTGTGAGGGTCGGAAGGAAGAATAGCCCTATTCAAAATAACTTCTATTTATTCAAAGTTATCAACGACGACACAAATTCTATAACCCAAGTTAAGAGCTGCACCAATTACTAAATATGAAAAGCAATATATATAGTGAGGTAGACGAGATATTAAAAGACTTTAAAGTATCCGACTACGTTCGGAACCGTGATTTTAAAAAGGCGCATAAATGGACAATTTTCATGATATTTAGTGTCGCTTGGATTAGAATACATGTATAAAATTGTTTTATGGACATTTTGACCAAAAAAGTTATTTAAATACAATATTTCGGCTAAAAATTAACTTAGAATAACCTTTTTTCAAAATGCTCTCCTTTTGTGAAAAATGCTTTTGTTATAATAATATTTTGCCTGTATATAGCTCAGACCTCTGTACAGAGGCTCAACTATGATTTTTGAAAAATTCACGTTATTTTCAGAGTTACAACCATTTGAAATAATTATCGGCGTTTTTTTCTTAAAATTTCTCCCCTCTGTTGTCGTAAAACATGGATAAACCCACTTCTAAGTTATATGTTTCAAAAATTCTAGTTGAGCCTCAGGACAGAGGTCTGAGCTATATACAGGCAAAATATTATCATAATAGAAGCATTTTTCACAAAAGGAGAATATTTTGAAAATTTTTTATTCTATGTTCATTTTTTGTCAAAATATTGTACTTAAATAATTTTTTATTGTAATACTATTCTTAAAACAATTTTATATACATTTTCTTATCTAAGTGACACTAAATATCATGAGTATTATCCATTTATGCGCTTTTGCAAAATCACGGTTCCGAACGTAGTCGGATACCTTAGCAATAACTCGGATTACTTACGTCCAGGCAATACACCTACTAATTCCAAGCGACATAATCCAATTTAATCCTTAATTGACCAAATCGTCAATTTTAATATTACACAAAAAAGCTACTAAGCGCTCATTCCTCACTTCACATTAATCAATCACTGCTGTCGTATAGCAGTCTACCTCTCTCCCTCTAACTCGAAATTTTAATCTTTATATACAAGTCTTAATTTACATAATCACATCTTCTTCGGAGGATGGTTAATAATAGAATAATTTTTAAAGACCCAATATTTCCCAAGAATACTATCAGTGGAAAGAACCCGGATAGACCCGTTACAAGATCTGCTTGCCATTTTTTTTTTTTTTTTTTTTTTATTATATAATCCAAGAAGGAAGATGCTCAACGTCTTCTGGTGGTATTATGCAATGCACAATCCTGCTGCACTTCTAATCATTTACATATCTGACACGTACCTTCATGCCAAGATTCGTAACAATCCCACTCTTACTTTTTGTGTGCAAATTTTTATGACAATGAGTGTAAAAAAAAAAATCTAAACAAAAATTAACAGTTTGGAAAATCATATCTAAAGAGAATGTAACTGAGCAATAATATTAAATTTTTGAATTAGAAATAAATCAAAAAATCAAACTTTATAATAAAAAACTATTTGCTAAATTTTTGAATTTATTTGAAAGGAAATAAAGTGGTTTTTATAAACACAATATTAAACAGAAGATATGAAACAAAATGAATATATATATATTATATATTTCTTTAAAATTGAAGCAGCAAGTCTTCTGTCATCAAACTCATTTCGACCTAATGTCCAAAAGTGTTGTAACTGTTATTATTGCCGAAGGCGAAAGCACTGAGTACTGAATTATGCACTTAGTGTATCCAAAAGTACTTGTAAATTTATAATCATATCCTTCTCCCATTATACTGTACACATACTAAGAATAAGATCTTGATATTTGCTTTCTTTTAAGGTAGGTGCACCATTTTTATAACCAAATATGTATCATAAAAAAAAACCTTAGCAAAAATTACACTATGCTAAGTCCTTCGTGAATCAATAAAATGCTTATTTTATGCAATTTAAATGGACTTCCTCTTTGTTACACTTTTTCCCAAAGCATAATTATATTGTTCACTTATTATTTTTTCAGGAACCATTTTTAAATTTGTAAAAATCTTTAATTTTATTTAACAATTTTTAAAAAAAATATTTTAGATTTAGCTTCTCGATTCTAGTTCTAATTCTGCTCCGTAGAGGACACTACTACACAGATGGACTAGATTCTACAATTCCTTTTCTTTCCTCTCAGCACACATAAAATTCATGTAATCAGTGGCGTACACAGACTACTTTTATAAGGAAAGGGGATTGAAGGTCTTAACGTTAAAAATTAATAACCTATCAGTTTATCGGTTGGTTATAAAATTGAAAATATTACTTCGCTTAGGGGCAGATCACCCAAGGGGAGGAGTTATAAGACATCTGAGAAGCGGAGCGAAAATGTCTGAGAACTCCAGGCTCAGCTTGGTACGTAAAAACTGAACTCGGTAATGAGAGATAACTGCAATAAAGGATGGAATTAAATTTAGATCTCGTGATGTTTGTGGTGGCCGACAGTAAAAGGGGAACATAAATTGTGAGCTGACGATCCGAAGAGAAAGCAAAAAAAAAGCGATGCACCATGATATTGAGTCGCCATCTATATTTAAGAGAATGAACTAAGGAATTCGTGGAAAAGTAAATAAAGCTTTTAAAATCAAGAAAAGTTTAAAGTTTCTGCAAAGCGTTAAAAGTAAGAAGTGGAAAATAAATAAATGAACGTAAAAAAACCAAACGCACCATTCGTAAACTACAATCAGGTAAAAAGTTTGAATGAGAGTTTAATAGAGGTGAAATCTTACACATAATAATTAAAAATTAGTAAAAGAAATATAAAAGTTTTTAGAAGATCCCAAAGAATATCAGGAATTCCAATGTTCTTGGTGATGCTCTTCAGTTAAATTAATCACTGAAGCTACGTCGTCCAACACTTCATTGTTAAAAGTCCTCAGATTTTGATAAACCTGCAGTTTTTGCAGCTTCTTGGAAAGCTGAGTCTTTAGTTCTGTGTGTTGATTGTTAAAAAGTCTTCGCATGAGACAACGACTCTATACGTTCTTCTCACACAACGATTCCAGTCCAGGCAATCGTTGCGATATTTTCTTCGAGAGCTTGCAATAATGCACTTTTGCAACCGCGGTGGCGACATAATATGAAATGAAGTACATGGTTGCCAATTCAGCTCACTACGACATATGTGAAATTGGGGTTGCCAATTTGACGAGGTATTTTAAACGTTGACATTGTTACGATAGTACGTAATGAATTTAATACAACATTACTAAAACCTTTTTTATTTATAGAGATAAATCAAAAATTCCCATTTTCTTTTATTTTTAGTTTTTTTTCTTCAGTTCTGAAATAATAACGCCATATGTTATCAATGCTGCAAGTGAGGTAAACAGAAGGTTTCTGTTAATAATCCATACATTCCATGCCATTAGGGTGCAGCTTCTTTTCATTTCTTTGTATTTAAAATAATTAAGGTGTGTTCTGTGAAATTTATTATTTGCCATTCTGAAAAATATCTGCTCCACGCAATATAAGCTACGAGTTTGGATAACATCTGCGCAATATATGATTAAAACAAACCACACAGCAACTTGTGGAATTGTATATATGTATCTCATAAGACTAACTGTCGCAGATAGACCATGTGATTCAACATATAAAGAGACAGTGGTGAAAGCGTGTATTGCAATATAGCAAAATACAAGAAATATCGGAAATGATATTATGTTTCCGAAATCCTTCAGTAACTTAAAGTAATTTTTAAATGCTTCCATTTTTAAAAGTACGTTTTCTTGTAAACTGTAGAGCTTTTGAAAAATCAACACGCTATAAAGACAGTACATGAGTGTTGTAATAAAATACACTATAAAAGAAATATGAAAATTTATCACATCGATTATAAATACAACAATTGCAATGTTTGCAGAATCAGTTGGTATCCAATAGTTACGGCAAGAATTTCTCCGACTGGTTTTATTGTAGGAGCTCCCAGTTGTAATCTTAAGAAGTATCCACACCAAAGGAGGATATAAAAATATAAAACAAATAGACACATATATTACCATTTTAAGTTCTCTTTTCCAGTTATGTTTAGCTGAAAGTATTTTTGATAAGTGATAAAACTCGGTTCTGTGTAAATACAAATTCCACCAAAGAATTATGGTAATTACCTTCGAAGCCATCATTGCCCAATATATGTCTTTTCTATCTTCATTTAGGGAGGCGCACATCGTAATTTGTAGAAAGCTTATACTCCAACTCAAGAGAAAAATAATAGGTAAACCATAACGAATAAACTTTTGCTGTACTATAGGAATACCTGATAATGCCAATAAAAAAGCAACAAATGTCACTATTGGCGTGAAATGAAATGTTGACAACATTTTTAATTTGCCTTCCAGTTTGTTATTAGAACTGATGGCACTCATAGCACAATACTTGGCAATTTAAAGTTATGTCATTCCTAATTTTATGAGCAAAAAATATATCTTTGCTGAGAATAGCAACAAATGTAAGGAGATGAAAAAAGACGCTTGAAACATCAGAATATTACGTTTAATTTACATGACGCATTTAATTTCGTTGCCAAGACTAAACGCGTGTTTGTAGGAAATATCGATCAGTGTTTTACATCAAATTTATCGATCTCCAATGGATTTCAATTTCAACACATAATTTCAGGTCTTTGTTTAGATAGTCTTTTTTTTCACATTTTCTTTTTCAAAATAGCAACTTAAGCACTTGGTTAAGTGAAAAATCCTCTTTAAGCACTGTTGTTAGTTTTATAACAAATTTATCCATCCATTAATTTTTCCATCTCAATACTCAATACTCAATCTTAATCTTTTGTTGTGATCGTTTTTTTGTTAGCTTTTTTTTCTTTTTTAAACAGTACCTTCAGCTTTAAGTTAATTGAAAAATCAGCTTTCTTAAAAGCACTGTCATTATACAGTCTTCCTATTGCAAGTTTTGACATTGTCAAAATAAGACTTTTTTTTTCAAGAAAAAATACACCCATGCGCAAAAATAAGAGAATTTGAAAATAATGTCGTATTTCTGAAAAAACTATTGGACAGGTTCTGATGAAATTTAATAGGAATAATTAATTGTTTCGTAACTTTTGAGTAATTATTGTACAATAATTTAATACATTTTCAATGAATAAAAAGCAACGGGCTTTCCAAAAATCTTTTTATATATACATGATTATATCTGTACAGCTCCTATGCAGATATGTCCAAAACTCACGTTGTGGTATCGAATTGAACCTAATAGGGTAGTATAGTCCGCTCTAGCCAGACAGGTCATCTAGCTTGTTGGCATACAAGTCAGGAGGCATTTGAAAGTTCATGTAGCAGTTTATTCTGTTCCTATGACAAGATACAATTGCTCTCCTACAGATATCCCCAACATGCTCTATTGAGGTCGAGGCTAGAAGATTTCACAGGCCAATTCATTTGGTGAATATCCTCACTTTCCAGGAAATCATTGAACAGCTGAGCCCAAAGTGAACGAAAATTGTTGTTTATTAACACGAATTCAGGAATAACTGTACCCTTGAAAAGTCAAGCATAGGGTCTTAAAATTTTCTTTCTATATCTCATTGCAGTTTGTTGAGTCTAAACGAATCAGGATTCAGTTTAGAGTGTGACACCAGACATGCTTTAGTATAGCGAGAAAGGGAAATTCGAAATAACCACATATTCGTTCTGGAAATGTTACATTTCAGACGAGGTGGTTTGACGATATGAGCTGAAACCAGCATAGACGAACGTATTGACTTGCATATCATTCGGAATGGCAATTTGACAACTCAAAGACATGCCGGCGAAATCCTGAGACCCCATGTCGTGCCTTACACTGCAATCATTGGTGATTTCTTTCTTTTAATGCAGGATAATGCCAAACCTCATACAGTTCATCGCGAAGAACTTTCTTGAAGCTGAAACAATACAGCGTATAGATGGATAGCATGCTCTCCTGATCTTAATCCGATCGAGCGTGTTTGGGACACCCTCGGACGACGCTTTGCTAAAAGACCAAGACCTCCTATTACTTGGATACCAGGAGGGTTGGATTTCATCAAGACTGGAACAGTATTCCTCAAAATCTCATTGATAACCTAATCGTATCTAAGCAAAATAGGTGTGTGACAGTCGTAGCAGTTCGGTGGGACTATGCACCGCATTAAACATCATGTATCATTACCAAACAATCAGTGATTTTTTTTTGTCATTTACATGTAACGAAATTGTTGCCTTGAAGTATCATTTCATGTTTATTGCACCATTCCAAACAATTAAAATTTCCATTAAATAGTTTTTTGCTTCTTTTATCTTTATTGCGTCTTATTACAGTTTTTATTCTCCAATTTATGTCCATTCATGGCTATCGTGCAACAATTTCTTCACTTTTGTGTTTGCTCCTTTTATATTTTTTGCAGTATATATTTATGTATATATATATATATAACTTCTCAGAATTATCCTAATCAATAAAAAAAATTTGGAATGACTCTCGTGCGTGAAATGTTGAAGAAACATGTCGCTTCTACGTATACATTATATTAAGGTTACTTTACGTTAAATGATATTAATGTGTGTGTGTTTACTAGCTATATCACTATATTACATTACAAAAAGAAAATTATTGAATACAGGTTTTTTTGCGAAGTCTGTATGCACATGATTGAATTCCATGTAAGTTCGAATATTGTGTTTAGAGCAGCGTTTCTCAAACTGTGGGGCGCACCCCCTAGAGGGGCGTGATAATCCTACAAGGGGGGCGCGAGTGTATCGAAAAGTCGAAAACAAACATTATTTAAAAAAAATTATTAATTTACTGAAAGGAAGCAAAACAAATAATATATTCTGACATAATAAAAAAATACACATTTACACTGATATAATACACTTATAAATGTATCAGTACTGCAACATGTATTTCATAATTAATTTAATAGTACTAAATCAAGAACAAGTTTAATAATTACCAGCGACTCTATCAGCACATCATAACATTATATACAAATTTAATACTTATCTTGATCATTTGTACGGTTTATAGATAAAGTCGCATTGTAGATTTATATCAAACATTATTATTATTGAATTCAATACATTATTATTGCATGTAAGGGCGCGATGAAAATTATGAATGAAAATTGGGTCGCTAGTATAGAAATTTTGAGAAACACTGGTTTAGAGCAAGGGCGTAGCTATATCGCTGTATCAGCCGTATCAATGATATGGGGTTCCCAAACTTCAGGAGCCCAAAAATGTGTCATAAAATGTTAAGGGGCCCATAAGGAATTTCAACACAGGACCCACTTAGGACTAGCTAAGCCAGTGGTTTAGAGACCACAATGAAGTTTATAAGATATCTTCGAGTTCAGATAATTTTATTCGAGTAATATTTAAGATAACATGACGATTTTTTTAAAGTTGTTATCGCTATAGAAGTACGAAAATTAAGGTAACGTCCATGTAAATTACTCATCACATCAAATGCATGATAAACTTTTGGAAATTATTGTCGATCATTTTATGGCATACAATATGAAAGGTGATAAAATTATACAATATTGTAATAATCATTTTAGATTCTGTGCATGTGAATCAATATACTTTTTAGTACGCTATTTGAAAAACATGATGATGAATACCAAGAGATCTCTGTGCGGTTTAGAATTTGTCAGTAGATGTAAAATATTTTAACCGTATGACACTGCAGATTATCTCTCAGGGAAATGCAATGATCCGCAAAAAAAAGTAGGAAAGAAGAGACAACATACTCCATCAGCAATGTTTATTTCATGCTCCAGTTATCCGCTTAATTTAGTTAGTCATGTTGTTGTAGAAATCTGTGGTAATATATCAGAATATTTTCTATTCGTGCAAAATTTGTTTGCTTTTTCTCTGCATCAATGCTTTAATTGTTGCTGCTCACCTCCATGTCTAGCCAAGCTGGACCAAGTCCATGATTTCACTCACTTTCAAAAAGTCCAATATCGTCAGAGGGTCTATGCTTCGATTAAATGTGTTGTGCAATTAAATCTTGATGGTCGTGTTTGAAGGTAAGAAAAGTGTCAGATGCAATGTGATCTGCTTTTGCTAATGCAATTTTAACTTTAAAATATATCTACAAAATTATAAAAGAGGTATTAGATACGATATGCATTTCTAAAAGAAAAATGTTGTTGTAGAAGAAAAATTATTATACTTAAAGCAGTGCTTCTCAAAGTTTCAATATTCGCGACCCAATATTCACAATCATCATTTTCATCGCGCCCCCTTCATACAGGAACAATATTTTGAATTTAATAATACTATACTTTGACGCCAAAACTACGCTACCGCTTTAATTTCTTACGTATCACCGGCGTATATAAACGTCTCGCTCACCCAAAGCGTTAATTTCCTCGGACGTATATATACGTCCTTTCGAAGTACGATCTTTTTTTGTGCACTGCTATCCATAACAATATTCCGAAGAATGGAATGCAAAAAAAAGGACCTTGACAATGTTTGCGAAGGATTTACTTACTTCAGATTATTTGCTTCTTTATTTCTCCCCCCTCCCCTCCCCAACACATCATTGTGCCTACGTCGAAAACAGTTGGAATTGGGTAGCGAATTGTGTAAATTTTAATCCGCTGTTAAGGAATAAATTATAAAACATACAAATGATCAAGATAAGTGTTAATTTTTGTATATAATTTTATTTATGACA
Organism: Trichonephila inaurata madagascariensis; assembly: GCA_019973955.1. NCBI lineage: Eukaryota > Metazoa > Arthropoda > Arachnida > Araneae > Nephilidae > Trichonephila > Trichonephila inaurata. Next base: position 25,789 of record BMAV01002071.1, on the reverse strand, counting down.
ATCCCATGGGGTCACTGGTAATTATTAAACTTGTTCTTAACACTATATTGTTAAATTAATTATAAAATGTATTGTGAAATATATTGATACATTTATAAGTGTATTATATTAGTGTATTTTATTTGTTATTATTCAAATGTATTTTGCTTGTTTATTTTCTGTAAATTAATAATTTTTTAAGTTAATAGTTTGTTTTCGACTTTTCTAAATGCTCGCGGCCCCGGGGGGGGGGGGGGGGGGGGGGCCCCGGGGGGGGGGGCGCGCCCCACAGTTTGAGAAATGCTGACTTAAAGAGATGAATAAATACAAAATCACTGCAATGACAATCGTATGGCATATTTTTTTAAAGAATCAATGCAATAAGTAAATCTTTACAATTTTGACTGCATAATAGCCATTATTAAAAAATTGAAAGATGAATTTTAATGCAAATGTAAGAAATTTCAATGAAATTTTTTTAAAAAATTAACAGTTTAAGCATTTGAAGAGGATTGCAAGTAAACATGTACATTTTTTTTACATACGAGATTATTTAATTACAGAACTAATAGAATCGGAAAAATGTGTGAAAATGTTTTAATTTCACAGGTTTCTTTCGAGTTAACATTGTGCATGGAAGAAATGAAAAAGTGATAATTGAAATACGTAAGCGACTTTACCGATTCAAGTCATTTTAAATGACAATTGGAAAATCTTTGAGTTTTTAATCTAACTGAATGAAGATTATCTCTGGATCTTGACTGTGAATTTCTTAACTGAGTTTTTTTCATCTCAAACTGAATTCTTGAGCTTTAATCTTTTAAAATTATTCATATCAATTAATATAAATAAAAAAAACCCCATCAGATATGATAAAAAATTTTTTCTAAATGTGGGAACTGTTTTCACAATTTAGTTTATGATGCCAGTTTCGAATGCATCATGGGGGCTCAACTTTTCTTGTAAAACAATAGTCTAAGAAATTCATTGCCAGATAAATAGTTTTTTAATAAGGCCAATTTATAGAGAAAGCAATTTACTTTAAGTTATTGACTACGATGAGATAGGTAATATTGCAAAGCAAGAAAATAATTAATAAGATCGTGAGAAAAGTTTTAAACATTTTCACATTTGTAATTTTAATTTCAAGCACAATTTTATGATTTTTTTGTGTTCAAATTTCTGATTTTTACTTCTCTGTTATATATTTCTTATGATTAATTATATTTATAATTTTGTCCATATTCAATTATTAGTTCAAAACTTTATGATATTAATATGCTTTTAAATTATACATTTTCACCACATTCAAATTTTTTTAGTATATGAAACATTATTAACTCTTTATATTTCTTCATTTATTCAAAATACAATTAATACATATGTTACCGTTATTTCATAGAATAACTAGGTATTTCATGAAATAACTCGATAAGTCAGTTAAGGTATATAAAATTATTGAATTCTATGATTTAACTAGGTATTGTAAAGGATAACGATTACTTGATCGGTAAAGTATGAAATACCGCATTCGAAAGTTCTTTGAACCGGTTCTAGCTGTTTTAGAAAGGAATTTTCCGATTTGGAAATAGAGATGGCAGAATAAAACAATTGTACTCTAGATATCAGTTCAGTTAATCTCAGCAAGAATTAATTTCCATTGAAGAAAAGTTCCGGATATTGACACAACGCTTCCATCTGTTGCAACAGCTCAAAGTTGCGATACTGGACAAGGATTTAAAAAGTGCTCGTGTAAAAAAAAATGTGTAATGGTAAAAATTGGGCTTGTTTCAAAAATAATAAGCCGTCCAATCCCAAGTGTCATCACATCAATCCTTGTTCTAATAAATGATGAAAAGTAAAATAAAGGTATCTCATAAAATTTTAATTAATATTCTCTTACATTTTTGTTTTAAAAAGTTTACACGATGTTTTTATGAAGCAACAGCTTTTCTTCCCAGCATGTGTTTTTGTTGATAATATTTAAATATAATCTATTTTCGCAACAATTCTCTTTGGTACTTTTCTGTGTAACTAACAGCAATATCTAATAAATCATATCATCTCTGCTTTCCCTTATTATGTATCAATTATTCATCCGCAAAAGGGATAAAATGTATTTTTCGAGAAATCTTTGCTATTTATGATCAATTAATTTACAAAACATCGTTGAAATTGTTTATTTTTTACTTTAACGGTCAGTACTGTGTTATCTCACAGAGAATACCTAGTTATTTCATAGAATAACTAAGTAAAGTACGAAATTTTTCATCTTTTACATACTTTAACTGACTTGTCAAATTATTTCATGAAATACCTAGTTATTCTTTGAAATAACTGAATAAAAGCTTTAACAGTAACTATTATACTTTTTGGTTTCTTTGGCTCTCTGTTGTTTAAAAATGTTCTGCTCTTAACTGACTTAAATCCATCTTTGGGGGCTTCTTTAAAACAATTCCGCCAAGCAAAAAACAAGAAAGCTTGAAAATCGTGCTTTGTTTTGCCTCATTACCTGCGATCAATCTTTCTTCAATTGTAAACAAGGTTTCACTTCGATCATAGGGTTTTTCTTTTTTTCATTTTACCGCACTATAATAGATAAAAAAACCTGCTGCTTCCGACAACTTATCAGGTTACAAAAGCACGCCAATTTTCCTCCCCAAATCAGTCGAGCTGTTCCTTGTCATACGACGCTTTTGTATCAGGTTGCGGTAAGATGTCCTTTTATTTTCTTATTTTATTTTAATAATAATTATAATTTCTAATCATCCTTTTGTTATAAATGTGTAATTATCCATTCAATCTATCTGAATTCACAGAATAAAAAGTTTCAGCACCATTCAGATGTATTTAGTAAGACGTAAATAAATGACATCAAAAGGCGAAAAAGCGTATTGGCACACGAATGACTGTCAGGTAGAATGGTTGCAGTATTTGGCACATAAGCGCTCTGTTGGCTTCAGTAACAAAGGATGTGTCGATAATTTTAAATTCTTGAAATTTATAAAACTATTTAATTTTAATCTTTTTGTTGCCTGATTGTTTGTGGGTCATTGTTGTATTCATTACATTTGTAGCTGAAGTTATGGTATACCAATAGAAATCAAATAAACTATATATTAATTACATTGAATCCTGAAATAATAAAACCAGGTCATAAGGTATGCAATATTTTATAAACACACAAATGAGCATTATTCCATTCTTTACACTTTCCTTATTTAAGGTATACGACTACGTTCGGGACCGTGATTATAAAAAAGCGTATAAATGGATAATTTTTGTGATATTTTGTGTCACTTAGATTAGAATACATGTATAAAATTGTTTTAAGG
>BMAV01002070.1:0-99994 GCA_019973955.1 Trichonephila inaurata madagascariensis | reverse complement strand
CGTTTTCATATCTGCCCCAAAACAGTCTGAATTTCCAAAAAAATATTTTAAAAAAATTTAAAAAATTTAAATTAAAGATATAATTTATATTTAAGCATAAAAAATTCAAAAAAGTTTTTAAAAAGTTTCTTTTTTATTGTTACTTTTTATTAAAAGGAAAAAGTTAAAAAATTGTGGTGGGGTTTATCCCCCCATGTCAACAAGATCTTAAAAAAAGGGCATAAAGAAAAAAGTAAATTGATACACGAAAAAGTAAAAATTTTGTATTAAAATTAATTTAGTAAAAGATTTTTTAAAATTTTTTTTTTAATTTTGACTTTTTCTGTTGGGGGTTTGGGAGTCAACGTGTGAAGTATTCTATACACGTTTCCAACCTTCAGTCTCCAATTCTTCCGAAAGTACTTCTTTTTCCCCTTTGAAATTTTTTTTTTCGGGATTCTTCCTTGAACATCGTTTTAAAAATGTCCCTTCTGATGATTCCAGAAAAGGTGTTTTTTTTGGTTTGTGAGGCGTCAATTTTATGTCTATTTCAGAGGTAATTTTTTTTTGGGACGCTTTTCTGCGGCTTTTTGAAGTTTGTTTTGCATCCTGGGATGTAGCGGTATGGTAATTGATTTAGGGGTTTCAGTTTTAACAGTGGGACATGTTTCAGATGGAAAGGGGGTAAATTTTGTACTTGGATGAACACAGTGTTTTTTATTAGATGAAAAAAATTTTGGAGATGTAAAAAAATTTTGGATTGGTGGGAGTAGTATCTATTAAAGGAACAGATGGTTGAGATTCAGATGACGATGTAACTGTGACAGAAGATGTGAATGGTAAGAGGTTTGCTTGAGTTGTGGTTGATGATTTGTTAACTACAGGAATTTTGGAAGACATTGTTAGCTTTGGAATGGACACTAAAGATTGCATTAGTTTTAAAGGCGGTCATACTATTTTCGTAATATTTTCATTAGTTTGGGTTGTTGTGGTTACAGTTGAGGGTTTGACAGCGTGTGCGTATGTTTGGGACAACTGTGGAGCTATTAATTTCCATGCTTCTGCATATGAAATATTTCTATTTGTTTTAATTGCTTGGATTTCTTTTCCTGTTTTCCATTTTGAGCATAATTTTGAGTCTGATGAATGGGACTGGGGAGCAATTAATCGATTTCGTTCCAGAGTACAATCCGTGGAGGAATGTCCAACGGATGTACATCTAGAACACGTTAATTGACCGCGGCAGGAAGTTTGAGAGTGTCCGAACCTCTGGCATTTAAAACAGCGTAGAGGGTTCGGTATGTAGGGACGATCTTACAGTTTAAGTAACCTGCTTTTATGGTTTGGGTAGTGTGGGCTAGTTCGAAAGTTAAGTATTAAGTGTTTAGTCGGAACAGCTTGTATCTTTTTTATTGATATATTCTTCTGACCTGAATACACCCTGATTGGAAAATCCCTCCAGGATTTCCGCTTCAGGTGATGGTCGCTCAGAAACACGACATAAGTTGAGAGTTTAACGAGGCTTGTGTTGATAGTGGTGGTGAGATTTGGGTTTTATGGCGCAAGAGCCAATTTTGGCTATACTGCGCCAAACATATGTTTAAACAGTAAAAGGTTTATAAAATTTCTGTTAAAAAATTTAAAATCTTAAAAAAGTATAAAATTTATTTTCAATATATTTAAAAATTCAGATTGGTGGGGAGAAATCCCCACCAAGTTTGATAGGTATTGAGACGTGTTATTTTCTGTGTCTCGTAGGAGTTAATTCCTGTTATGTTTCATTTTACAGTCGGATTTGATTCAATATCGTCTTCCACGTCGTAAACAATCATTTCTTCCTCATCCGTTGTTTATTCATCAGAAGCTGGTTTTCTCGATCTATGTGGAGTCATTTTTATGTCTAAAACGTTTTAATTAATTCTTTTCTTCTTTTCTATCCCGATTTTCCTTTTTTTAATTCATTAATGTAGGGTTAGAAGGGGGTTGAGTAGTGGAGTTGGATGAGGAAGCGGACATGGTTGATGAGCAAAGCTTCAATTGGGGTGGAAAGTGCATTACTAGGTATAGGAACAGGTGGACTGAGGTTCAGAGACGCTAACTTCTGTGGTGGATGACGAGTTGGGCTTGTGTTGATGTGGAAATAGGGTGGATATTGATATATTTGTTTTAGGGAGTGGTTCAAGTAATTTTAAAGGCGGACATTTTATTAGTGTTATATTATCATTTGTTTGGTAGAATTATTTAAAGTAGAGGATTTGGCAGCTTGAGCGTATGTTTCGAGATATTTGTGGGATTATTAATTTTACGTGCTTCTGGATAAGAAATATTTTTATTTGTTTTATTTCCTGTATCTGCTTTTCTATTTTCCACTTCGGGCATAATTTTGAATTGGATGGATGGGACTGGGTACAATTAATACATTTCGGCTCCAGAGTACAATCCGTGGAAGATGTCCCAACGGATGCACATCTAGAGCATGTAACTGACCGCGGCAAGAGTGTTTAGGAGTGCCGAACCTCTGGCACTTAAACATCGCAGAGGGTTCGGAATGTATGGGCGTATTTTACAGTTGAGGTATCCGGCTTTATTGTAGATGGAAGTTTGGGGTATTGTAAAGTGTAAAATTAAATGTTTTGTCAGGAATAACTGTGAAACTTTTTAATCGTAATTCTTCTGACTTGATTATACACCTGTCAGAGAATCCTTCAAGATCTCCGACTCAGGGTATTCAACAAGTCAGGTTCAGAAATGACACCTCTGCAGTGTTTAGAGATTTATGAGGAGTTATAGTTACAGGCGAGTTAAGAAATTTTTTAGCGAGAAGAAATGACTTGGTTTGTAAGGCAGATATGGTTTCAAAAGTAGACCCCCGGATTTTTTTTTTTATAGATTTCGGTTCACCCCCTATTCCTAGTAAGGTTTTGTATTGAAAAAGGAGTTTTTTTTAACATATGTTATTTGGAGAGAAATCAGAAAAAATCTTGCTTTTTTCGATAGTTGATCAACGTTGAGAGTGGGTAATACGAGGCCTTTACCCGGCACAGCAGCTTGGATCCAAAACCGGGTATCCCACTTCATCCTGGGGCCCCTCCACCCACCACGGAGTCCAACAGGAGGCAGTCCCGGGTCTTTCGGGCCCAAAACCAGGCACGGCGCTTACCCAGAGTACACCCAGAAGAAGTGATACGTCCAGGGCGATCCAACGGGTAAACCCGACCCCCCTCTTCGCAGCACTAACCCACAGTGTTTTTCGGGGATCCCAAGAGGGGACACCAGCCGATTGGGAGGGGGCTCACCCCGCCAGCCGTCACAGTGAAGCGTGGCCAAAAGGGGGAACGCAGAGGTATCCCTAGGATCAACCTCCATACTAGAGGGGGGCAAAGGGAACGCAAAATCCCAGAACACCATTTTCCCCTTTCGGGGCGCCGCACACGGCAAACATGCGGGTTGAAAAACAACGGTGTTAATCGAAAATAAAAAAACAAATAATAAAAATTTAAAGAAATATACGAAAAAGGAACAAACTAACACAATACAAATGTAAACCATAATATGTTAGTATTAAAAAAAGTTTTTTCAATAGAAAACAAATTTTTAACATAGTTCATTTTGTAATTTGGGTCTGTGGTCTAGACGGGAAAAAAAAAAAAGGGGAAAATTTTAATGGCAAGAAGAAGGGCCGAAAAAAAGAGAAAGATCACTGGACCCTGGGTCGTAAACCCATGTTTACCAAAGACAGTAAACCCCTGGAAGAGGAAAGATCACTAGGGGACCCGAGGTGAAAACCCCCATCACCTAAAGAAGGTGAGCCCCTGAGGGAACAGTTGAATTCAAAAACGTTTTGCAAGAAGGAAAGACTTGGTTTGTAAAGCAGAAAGTGTTTCAATCAGTAAATCCCCGATCTTAATCTTTTAAAGATTTAGGTTCACCACCTATTCCTATCAGGGCTTTTTGAATTGCAAAAAGGCGATTTAGAAGCATTTCATTGTTTGGAGGAGAAATCAATAAAATCTGGTATGTTGTGAAGTTTTCGACGTGAGAGTGGCAATACGAGGCCCCTTTACCCCGGCACAGCAGCACTGATCCATAAGAACGCGTATAAACTTTCATGTCCTGGCGTGCTCCACCCACCACGGAGTCCAACAAGGAGGCAGTGTGCCGGTCATCTGCAAAACCAGGTACGGCGTTTACCTGAGTACACACCAGAATATAATGCTACGTCCAGGGCGAGGATCCAACGGGTAAAACCGGCACCCTTATCTGCACACAACCCTATAGGCAGCGTTCCTCGGGGATACCGAAGAAAGTGCTACAGTCAGGGCGATTGATCAGGGAACCCGGGCACTCCTGCCACCCGTCTACAGTGAATCGTGGACCGGGGAACGCAGAGGTATCCCTAGGATCAACTCCTCCCTACGGAGAAGCGTGGGCAAAGGGAACGCAAAGGATCCCCAGAACACCATTTTCCTGCTTACGGGACGCCGCACACGTCAAACATGTGGGTTGGAAAACCAATGTTGTTAGTCAAAAACAAATAAAGTAACATAATCAAAGTATTTAAAGAAATATACGAAAAAGAAACTAAATTAATTCAATACAAATGTAAGCCGAAATATGTTAATAATAGGAAGTTTTTTCAATAGAAAAAACTAAATTTGAACAACGTTCATTTTGTAGCATAGGTCTGTGGTCTGGACGGAAAAAGAAAAAAAGGGGAAATAGTATGACAAGAAAGAGGGTCGAAAATAGAGAAGGATCACTAGGGTACCTCGGGTTCGTGAAGCCCGTGTTTACCAAAGACAGTAAACCCCTTGGGAAAAGGAAAAGATCATTAAGGCACCTCGGGAGCGTGAAACCCGTACTCACCTAAAGAAGGCGAGCCCCCTGAAGGGAATAGATAGCTGAGACTCTGACATTGTAGGTTCTTTTTATATTAAGAATATTAGAAGTTTGATATAATTGTAAAGATGGGCTTTTATTTTTTAATATTTTCATCTCTTTGTGAAGAATTCTTTACAGTTAAGGATTATTCTTTACAGTTAAGGCCCCTTGTCTTGGCCGCCCGCGTGCGGTGCACGCGTTGCACACCTGCTAGGATCGCTCTGCTTACAACTTGGCTCTTCTCTAATAAAAAGTTTGCTAAACATTGTTATAAGGTACCTTGCATTAATATTCTCGACAAATTTTATTATTTTTTTGCTTTTTCTTATATAATACAGGGTATAGTAATTGAATATAATTTTTACTTAAGCACTGTAATTTAAAACAACCATACAAATTTAAATTCTGGCAGTATGAATAACTCCTATTATTGATAATCTAAATAGTTTTTTAAACCCATGTTCATGTATAATCCTACACGCAGACCTAGTATTAAAATTTAATGCATCTTATTTGATTATAATCTATACCATGACCGATCATGATAAGTGCAAGAAGCATTTGACATGCTGGGAGCACTGTAGTCTTTTAATAACATATGTTCACATTACACACATACAGCATATTATTAATAATTATGTAAAAACGATTAAAAGTTTAAAAAAATATCCCTTTGAGTCACCAGATATATGTGTGTGATTAAATTTAAATAAATTGCCCATTCATTATGTTTAAAAATCACTATGTATACAAATATTTCTAAAAATTAGAAGTTTCAAAATTGTTTTACATATAATTAATATTCACTTATGTTGTGCATTAACTTCAATTAAATAGTTATAAGGGATGTAGAGATACAGGCTATATATTATACCAAACATAGAAATCTATTGCTGGGTTTCAAGCAGCCAGTTCCTTTCAACAAAGAATCTTCTGATCTGAAGTAAAGCATATTATCCAAATAACAGCAAGGTCCCAAACATACTTCGGCTCATTTCTTCATATTTAGTTTTCCTCAACAGCTTCATTTATTGAAACAAGAAGTTTTTGAAACTTGCATGTTGTGCAGTTTTATAAAGTACACAGTTAAAATTATGATAGCTTCTACATGGCATTCCCCTCAGGGGGCTCACCTCCTTTTAGGTGAGTACGGGTGTCACAATCCCGAGGTGCCCTAGTGATCTTTTCCTATTTCCCAAGGTGTTTACTGTCTTTGGTAAACACGGATGTCCAAAAAACCGGGTACCCTAGTGATCCTTCTCTATTTTCGGCCCCTTTTTGCCCCCAAATTTCCCTTTTCTTCTTTTCCCGTCTAGACCACAGACCCATGTTATAAAATGAACTTTGTTCAAATTTTGTTTTTTCTAATGAAAAAACTTATGTTTTATTACTAATATATTATGGTTTACATTTTGTATTGTGTTAGTTTAGTTCCTTTTTCCTAAATTTCTTTCAATGTTTTGATGATGTTACTTTATTTGTGTTCGATTAACACCGTTGGTTAGCCAACCCGCACCGTGTGCGGCGTCTCGTAAGGAGGAAAATGTGTCCTGGGAATCCCTTTGCCCCCGCTTCGCTGTAGAGGGGGCAGGAGGAGCCCGCCTGCAATCGTGCGTGAGTGAGTGAGTGAGAGTATGGGTTTATGGCGCAAGAGCCAAATATGGCTAAACTGCGCCAAACATTCATTAAAATTTGAAACCAAGTATGTTATTAAAAATAATTGACAATGTCCTCTCAGTAAAATTTAAAATATCAAAGTATATATAAGAAACTTATTCTAATGATAAAAGCAAATACATTGTGGTGGGGTGTTACCACCACCATGTCAAGCAAGATCTTAAAATAACGGATAGATTTAGATCAAAGAAAGGCATAAAGTAAAAATTAAATTGATTGAAATTGATATACGACAGAAATGTAAAATTTTGTATTAAAATTCAATTTAGTATGTTTTTTTAAATTTCGACTTTTTCTGTTACGGGTTGGAGTCAACGTGTGAGAGTATTCTATACGTTTCCAACCTTCAAGTCTGCCACCATTCTTCCGAAAGTACTTCTATTTCCCTTGAGGAATTATTTTTCTTTGGTGATTCCACGTCTTCTTGAACATCGTATATAAGCATGTCCTCGTCTGATGATTCCAGTAAAGGTGTGCTTTTTTTAGGTTTGTGAGGCGTCAATTTTATGTCTATTTCAGAGGTAATACTTCTTTTAGGATGTCTTTTCTTGCGGCTTTTTGAAGTTTGTTTTGCATCCTGGGATGTAGACGGTATGGTATTTGATATAGGGGTTTCAGTTTCAACAGTAGGACATGTTTCAGATGGTAAGGGTGTAAACATTGATACATTGGATGAAGACAGTGCTTTATTAGATGAAGGAAACACAGTAGATGCAGATAAATTATTAGATGTGGTGGGAGCAGTATCTAGTAAAGGAATATAGATGGTTGAGATTCTGATGACGAAATGACAAAAGAGGTGGGTGGTAAGAGTTTCCCCGGGTTATTAATTTAGTAACTGCAGGAATGGGGAAAAATATAATTGGTTTCGGAACAGATCTTAATGGTTGTAGTAATTTTAAAGGTGGGCATATTATTTTCGTAATATTTTCATCTGTTTGTGTTGTACTGGTAGTATTTGAGGGTTTGGAATTTAGGCGTGTTTGGGGATAACTGGGGGCAAAGTTTTCGGTTCGCGTATGTTCTTTTATTAGTTTTAAGGGTTTGGGTTTTTTTTCGATTTTCCATTTAGAGCAAATTTTGAGTCGGAGAATGAGATTGGAGAATTTACGTATTTCTCCCAGATTGATCTGTTGAAGAATGTCCCGCAGAACCCAAATCGGGAACAAGTCAGTTGCCCCGGGGCAAGAATTTTTAAAATGCCCAAACCCCTTCTAAAAAAGAGCGTAGGGATTGGAATTGGGGGTATTTTGCATTTTAAATATGGGCTTTGTTTTTTTTGTGGGCATTTAAAGGCCCATTAAATGGGATAATATGTTTAGTGGGAATGTACAGAGTTTTTTTAATTGTAATTTTCAGACATGTGAAACACCTTGGTCAGGGGTCCTTCCAAAATTTTCCCCTTTCCGGACGCACGCAAAAGATCTGTTCAGATATGAAAATCTCAAATTCGGATCGAGGAGTCGTTTTAAACAGTCTAAAAATGTTTTGGCGGATAAGAATGATTTTGTTTTGAGGGATCGTTTCAAGTAAGTCTCCGGGTCAACTTTAACTGATTTCGATCTCCACCTATTCCTTTTCGGTTTTGAAAACAAAGGGGACTTCCGATATTTCGATTTGAAGGCTAAAAACCGTGAGGGGTCGCAATGGGATCTATGTTTTGAAAAAAAAGCCTTTTTCCCGGGGAAACAGTTTGATCCCTAAGTACGGGGGTATTTCCTTTTCTGGGTGTCCCCCCATCAGTCCAACAAGGGGGGCAGTGTGGGTCATCTGGTAAACCGGACCGCGCCACCCCGAGTCACCCAAAAATTGTGATGCAGTCCAGGGGGGGGATCCAACGGTAAACCCGACATCCCCTTTTCTGGCACTAACCCTACAGCAGGTTCTTCGGGACACCAAAGGGGTCTACCAGCCGATTGACAGGAGCGGGGCCACCCTGCCTCCCGCTATAGCGGCGGGGCCGGTACCCGGACACCATTTTCCCCTTTCGGGACACCGCACACGGCAAACATGCGGGTTGGTTAAAAACGGTGTTAGTCGAAAACAAATAAAGCAACATAATCAAAGCATTGAAATAAATATGAAAAAGAAACAAAATTTAAACCCAATAAAAAAATGTTAACTATAATATGTTAGCAAAAAAGCATTAGTTTTTTCAAAAAAAAACAAAATTTAACAATGTTTTTTTGGTAATATAGGTCTGTGATCGGGACGGGAAAAAAGGGAAATTGAATGACAAGGAGGGTCGAAAATAGAAAAAACGGGGCCCCCAGGGTCGTGAATCCGTTTTAACCCAAAAGACAGTAAACCCCTTTAAAAGGGAAAAAGACCTAGGGCCCGGGGTTTTGACACCCGTACTAAAAAGGGACCCCCCTGAGGGTGTTTGCCGTGTGCGGCGTCCCTAAAGGGGGAAAATTTTCCTGGGAACACCTTTTCCCACGCTTCGCTGTAGACGGGGCAGGAGGAGCCCGCCCCAATCGGTGGAGTATTTCGGTCCCCGAAGAGACACTGCTGTAGGGGTTGTGCGGATATGTCCCCCCTTTTCCGGGATCCTCCCCCGACTGATCACATATTCTGCAAGCGCCGTGCCGGGATTTGCCAATACCGGGACACCCCCCTTGTTGGACTGCGGTGGGGGACACGCCAGAATGGTTTTATACGCGTACTTATGGATCCAAGCGGGGCCCGAAAGCCTGATTTCCCACCCAACGTCGATGATATTTCAAGAACGTCCAGATACCTACTTATTTCTTTAAAAAACAAAGAGATGTCAAACAAATCACCATTTGCTATTCATAAAGCCATTATCGGAATAGGTGGTGAACCAAAGTCGATTAAACGTTTGCGATCCGGAGATCTAATAGAAACTACATCTGCGTTACAAACAAAGTCATTTCTTCTCGCGAAATGATTTCTTAATGAACCTGTAACAATAAGTCCGCATAAAACCCTGAATTCCAGTAGTGGTGTTTTTTCTAAACCTGACCTATTGATGCTGGAAATCCTTGAGGGATTCTCCAGTCAAGGTGTTATTCAGGTCAGAAGAATCACAATTAAAAAAGACTCAACACTTATTCCAACTAAACACTTAATTTTAACTTTCAATAGCCCAAACTTACCGACAACAATAAAAGCTGGCTACCTCAACTGTAAAATACGCCCATACATACCGAACCCTCTACGCTGTTTTAAGTGCCAGAGGTTCGGTCCCTCCCAAACCTCCTGCCGCTGTCAGTTTACTTGCTCCAGATGTGCATCCGTTGGGCATTCTTCCACGCATTGTACTCTGGAGCCGAAATGTATTAATTGTACCCAGTTCCATCCATCAGATTCAAAATTATGCCCGAAGTGGAAAATAGAAAAGCAGATACAGTAAATTAAAATATTTCTTATCCAGAAGCACGTAAATTAATAGCCCCGCAATAATCTCAAACTTACGCCCAAGTTGCCAAACCCTCAATTGCTACCAGTACAACACAAACAGATGAAAATATTACTAAAATCAAGTGCCCACCTTCACAATTACTTCCACCTCTATCATCCATACTTCAGCCAAATGCATCGCCTTCAGTTTCTATTTAGTCGTCTACCACTCAAGTAAACCTCTTGCCTTCCGCATCTTCAATAAAACAAACCATAAAATCTCGATTACCTGAACCCATTTCTGCTTCTGCCCCTGACAATAGCTTGAATACCTCTGCCTCAGCTTTATCAACTGAAACGAACCCAGTTCCTACACAACTTCTAATAAATTCGCCGCACTTTCAACTAAAGTTCAACTATCAGTTCCTTTATCAGTCTGAAACTACTACACCCAATAGCAAAATTTCTAATGCATCTAAAATCCCACAAAATGTTAAACGGAATTCAAAAAATAGAAGAAAGCGCCCAAAAGTACAGAATTCAAAAATTGAAATAAAAATGGCTCCACATAAACCCATAAAGTCAGCACTTATGGAATATACTACTGGTGACGAAGACTTACTTATGTATGACGTGGAGGAGGAACTTGAGCTAGATCCTACGGATACCTGCACATAAAAAAATGGGTGCTTTGCAAACAATCCTGACAATTATTTACGCACATTAACTCCATTCCGATTCAAAAAAAATAAAATCTAATTTTTTGATAACTTGTATTGTTGTATCGTCTAACTTTTTTTTAAACTAACATGTTTCATTCGTCTTTTTCTATGTTTTTATTTTAAGATATAATCTGACTTGTGGTGGAGGCGAGTGAGTGAATGTTGGGTTTATTGGCGCAAGAGCCAATCTTGGCTAAACTGCGCCAAACAATCGTGAAAATATTAAAAGTATAAAACCTTTAAAAATCTGTAATAAATTCTAGTTATATAGAAAAGGTAAAATATATATAAAAGCAAATCCGGACAAATAAATAAATAAAGATTGGTGGGAGAGTGAGTGAGTGATATTGAGGTTTAATGGCGCAAGGGCCAATTTTGGCCAAACACTTGTTAAAAAAAGAGACATTTGTTTTTTAAGATACATTTAAAATATAAATATATATAAATATAAAAATACTTAGAAATGTAATTAAATTTCAGTTAAAAATGGTAAAATCGAAAATAGTGCATAAAAGTTAGCGATCTCGGTCATTTTAAATTATTTCTTTTGATATTTGCTTGGGATTGGTGGGAGAAGTTTCCCACCAAGTTTGACAAGTGTTAAGTAAAAGTCATTTTCAGTTTTTCGTTGGTGTTAATAGTAACGAGTCTCTCCAATATTGTTTCCTCGCCTTTTTTCTGAACGAGAAAGCGGGATTCGGTTCAAGTTCCTCCTCTCATCCACATCATACATTATCAAGTCTTCATCCTCTGTCGTATAATCTGTAGTTGCAGATTTTCGGGGCTTATGTGGTGTCATTTTAATTTCGATTTCTGCATTTTGTACGTTTTTTTCTATTTTTGAAATTCTGTTTTACGCTATATGGGATTTTAGAAGGTTCGCTATTGGATGTAGTAGTGGCCGACTTAGTTAAGGGAACTGAACGTTGAACTTTAGTTGACAGAGCGGCAGATTTATTAGAAGTTGTAAGAGGGCGGGTTTCGACTTGGTGGAGGAATCCCCACCAAATTTTTTCTTTAATTACTTGAAAACGATTTTATGTGATTTGAAATTTTAACTTTTTAAAACTGTATTGTCATTATTTTTAAATATTTTATAAAACATTTTGAATTATTTTTAACAAATGTTTGGCGCAGCATATCCAAGATTGTCTCTTGCGCCATAAAACCCTACACTCACTTACTCACTCATTCTACATGGCATTGTCCCACATAAATTTTTTTACTCCTAATATACCTCTTTTACTGTAAGTAACATGTTAAACTTACATTTATGTATTTGCTTCCTCAGAAGTAGATGTTTTAAATCTATATTTTCCAGTAAAAAAGTATAAAATAATGATTTTACTTTAAACTTATGCATTAAACACAGGATTAACTTGGTTAGTTAACTAAATTGTAGATGCAACAAATGAAAGGATTTCAGACCTGATAAAACATGCAAAAATAAGGAAAAAGAAGCAAATTTTACAGTTAAATAGCCAAGGCTTAAAGCTTATAATTAGTGGATTCACATGACAAATGTATCAGATATATTAATAGTGAATTAGTATTTTATTACTAAATAAATGGCCAATAAACCAATTTGCAGAGTTAAGAATAACAAAATGCAAGTTGATTTTTATAAAACAAAGCATTAAATAACTAACATATTTACAAACTTCAATTTTCTATTTAGATGACATATATGATTCCAAAATCCTTCAAGAAGATAACTGTTTTGTATCACTGTTGTGGATATGGAATGGTTTAAATTGTGGAACATTTATAAATGCTTGACATACAATATAAATCTACCTTTGAAGTTGTCAAAGTATAATGTGGAAAAGAAGCATGAAACAAATAAGACTGCTTTGAACTTTGGTATTTAGGGTAAACACAAAGAAGGTGACATAAATATGAATTTAGCTTCATAATGTATTCCAAGAAATGGAAAACAATTTTCTCTTAATGTAATTTAAAATGTATATTTTCAGGTAAATATGCATAACTTCTTCCAAAATAACATATATGGTGTAACATTTCCATCAATAGCTGAAACACAAAAAATGGAATAAATGTTTCTCCCCAAAGGTCATATATATTTTTTCCTGCTCATTTGGTTAGGGAGCATGTTTACACACTAGCAGCTAAAATGTTCAAATCTGCCCTGAAATGTCAATAGCTTTGGGCCAAATCATCAATAATCACTTGTATTTTCAGCTTAGATATTCTAATTTTCTGTTATTTTAATACACATGATCCGATCACAGGATATACACACTTGTCCCAAAAATATTGTATTTTATACTACTTTATACTGAAATATTTCAACAAATTTTTTTTTACATTCATTAAAAAAGTATTTTCAATAAATGTTGCCATATATATTTACTGATGTGGTATCTCAAGGAAAAAAAAAAAAAACTATGAAAATATATTTAATAAGAAAATGAACTAATATTACAGCACAAAAATAAAAATTTCATTATAAAGTTACCTTGATGTTTACTCTTGAAGTAATAATAATAAAAAAATGTTCATTAGTTGGGATAGCTGATTTATTTATTTTCTGGGGATCATGGCCAATCTGTTTTAAATACTACAAACACATCAGGTATCTAGACATACTTCTAAACATTACTGATGAAAGGTAAAGGAAAATAGAACAAAACTAAAGACATGAAAAATAATTTAAAACCTCTTACTTTTAAACTTTGAGAATTCATTAATATTTACCGAAAACAGTAAGCATAGTAGGTAGAGCAGACTACTTCAGTACACTGTGGATGCATATAGCCAATTTACCTAAGGAAAGTAAATCTTTGAGGAGCCTTCATCTAGTGAGTGAGTGTAGGGTTTTATGGTGCAAGAGCCAATTTTGGCTATGCTGCGCCTTCATCTATTGAACGAGTATGTGTGTAATCAGATCTAAAACATTAAAAATATTCCAAGGAACTTTTTAAAAAACTTCTTTTGGGAAAAACAATATTTCCAAAAGACTAATACATAGTTTATAAATAAATAAAAAAAGGCTCTTTTTACACTTTAAAGATATATATATATAACCTCAAAAAGTAACATTAAACCTGGTTGTTTGCCCAACATAATGCACACAAGTTATTTTTATAAAAAAATAACTAACAATTAGTCTAGCTTACTTGGAATGCTTTTTACTAGGACATATAAAAGTCCAAATATAAACATTTGGGAGATCTTTTTTACAAAATTATTCAACTTTAATACTATATTTTTCACTTCTTAATAGCCTAATTACTTAAAAAAAATCTGAGAAATGCACTAATAATCTCATTTAACTTTTACAAACAGTATTTATAGCTCTATAAATCTACATGCTGAAACAAGTCATGATGATTATCTTTAGAGTGTGAGATAAGTTTTCTAAATAAACAAAATACTGTTATAATCAATTAATAAATCATTCATATGCCATACAAAAATATAGAAAAAATGAATATTTATTTTACAAATACAAAAGTAGTTTCTGTATCAGTACTTAAAAATGTCAACATAAAGGAAAATTTTAAAGTGTTGCATACATAAATTTTAAAATGCATAATGCATCTTGGTACTTTTGATTATCGCAACCTATTGGAGACATTATATGAAAAAAAGCACAAGGTTGCCAATTCAGCATGTAGAAAACATAGGAAATTGCTGCTGCCAACTTGGCAAGTTAATAATAGAGTCGGAAAGTATTGCTTTCTTTATGTAAAATTAAACTTTTTGCTATTCTAGAAACATTATCATATAAAATTTAAAGAAAAATAATGCATTTTTCTAAGACAATATTAATAAAGAAAAGAGCAACATGGGCAGTAACATCTTAACATTTCTTGAGGTCCTGGGCTCTCATGTAATATAGGTAAACATCACTTTCAGCTTTTTTAAGAACACGATATTTAGCATACACTTGCCTCCGAAAGTCTGCATACAGGCAGTCATCTTACATGTTTATGCTATAATTACTATTAAAATCTTGCTTTAGAAAATCAAAACACTTGTCAGCAATTCTTCAAAATTTCCTTATTCAAACAACAGCAACAAAATTCACCATAACATTTAAAAACAAGAATGACCACTAAATAATCACAAACCATCCACACCAAAAGTCTGTGTATACTTACAAAATAGAGCTTTTAAAGACTTTTCACTGAAAAATAATTCAACTAAATCGTGTTTTTAAGTAGTTATAAGCTTCTTTTAGGATTTGAAAGATTTTATGGTTCTATGCCAGGCAACAGAAGAGAGATTGATATATTATTGAAAGAAAAATCATCAAACATCTCCAGAAAGGGGGGAAATTTTTAAAGCAATTTTTGAAATTGTTAATAGGAGACATTCATTGAATCAAAAAGTGTTCGTAAGCTACAAATCAACTCAAATTGTAACTTCCAAGGCAAGATCCAGCCGCCCGTAGGCAGTATCACATCCAGAATCTTGATTTGTAATACGTTCTATAAAAAAAAATCCAAGATTATAAATTTTACAAATAGCTAAAAGAGAATTTCTGAGATATATTGCAAAAAAGTGCGACTTTAACCACAAATCAAAGAGAACTCAAAAAGAATGACTATCATGGTCGAGTTGCACTCAAGAAACCATTCATCACTTGAGTGAACAGAACTAAGAGCCTTTGCCAAAAAACATCTAAATAGGACATATAATTATTGGAAAAATGTAATATATTCAATTGAAAGTAATTTTTGTAATTTGGCATCAAAAAGAACAAAAATATGCCTGCAAAAATTCCTGGACAACGTCTTAAGAAAGAGAATTCTTTTTCGACTATCAAACATGGAGGAGGAGGTATTATGTTTGGGGGTGCATTGGGAAGCCTTTCGGCTGGTAATCTGGAATTTATTGAATCAACAATGTACAAAATTGGTTACTTGAACTTATTGAAATAAAATATCAGGGCATATACCGAGAAACTTGCGGTGAGTGATAATTTTTACTTTTAGCAGCACAAAGGTACCAAGCAAATGGCTCACATTGTGAAGACATGGCTGTTCTGACATGTCCCTAAACAACTCTGTATAAGCCAACCTAGTCCCCAGACCTAAGCACAATACAGCATTTGTGGGATTTATTCGAGTGAATAATCAGTGAGAATGCAATAACATCCAAAGAAATACTCAAATCTGTCATAGTATAAGAATGGGGTAAAATATCCACAGATGAAACAACTAAGCTAGTTAAATCTCTGCAAAATATGTTGGGAGAGTTATAGAAAGATTGAAATAGCTTAACAAGTATTAACTTTTAGTTACACACACAATCCATTAGTAAAGGTTTTTTCCAGTGTATACAGACTTTTGAAGCACACAATTTGTATCATTCTCAAGTTATAAATATTTATATTATTTTATGTAATATTCAGGTGATTATTGCTTATACTATTTGAATTTACGATGTTAGAGGAATCAATAAAAATAGTATTGATTCAGAAAGACTTCATTTAATTAGCAATCTTTGCAGGACTATGAAAGATGATCGCCTGTAAGCAGACATTTGGAGGCAAGCGTAGGCCATTAAGTACTAGTGCAAATACTAATTTGTAACAGATAAGCCAATACCACAAATCTAGGCCCATACCGACTGCCTCCTTTTGACTAATAAGTAATGATGATGTATGGTGTTAGGCCAAGGCCAAGACATGAATGACAAGATAATATAGTCTTGCCATAGTTGTCTTATAGCCTGAAATATCTGCATTTTTATACTCATGCTCCAATATAAACTTTGGTACTTCTCAGTTATAGGGACCATGGATTGGCAACTTTTTTGAATTGTCACTGTTACACAAATATTGTCAAAACTTTCTGATAAACATTTATTATAAGTAAAATTGGTTAAAATTATCTGGCAAATTTAATAAACTTGGAACTTTTTGAGTGATTATACATATTATTAACCCTCTTGTTGCATAGTGCTACATGTATTTTGCCCATGGAAATCACGGGATGCGCAGGGAGAGGGTTAAAGAGTTACTGTTAAGAGAAAAATTTGTGGCAAATTTCACAAATCTAGGATTTTTTTTCCCTTTGTATGAATAAGAAAATGTCTATTTAAGTATACACGCTGAGAAAATGCTCTTTTGCAGATTTCACATACATGGGGCTTTTCTTTTGAATGAGTATACATATGTTTCTTTAAAACACCACTATCACAAAAAGACTTCAGGCAAATTTCACACATCGAAGGTTTTTCCTTTGTATGCACACGAAGATGTCTTTTTAAGTAGTCTCTAACAGAAAATGCTTTTTGGCAAATTTCACAAACATGAGGTTTTTCCTTTCCATGAGTATGCATATGTGTTGCTAAGTTACCACGAGCAGAGAATGCTTTCTTGCAAATTTCACAAACAAAAGCTTTCTCTTTTGTATGAATATGCATATGTACTTTTAAGGGACAAGGTCGAGAAAATGCCTTGTTGCAAATTTCACAAAGATAAGGCTTTTTGTTTGTATGAATATTCATATGTCTACTAAGAGTACCTCCAGCAGAGAAAGCCTTGTGGCAAATTTCACAGACATACGGTTTTTCATTAGTATGAATACGTAAATGATTTTTTAAATAGCTAATACAGGGAAATGCCTTTTGGCAAGTTTCACAGATGTAAGGCTTTTCTGTCGTATGAACAAACATATGTTTTCTTAAAGATGATCTTTCAGTAAAAGGCTTGTAGCAAATTTCAC
Source organism: Trichonephila inaurata madagascariensis (assembly GCA_019973955.1). Lineage (NCBI taxonomy): Eukaryota > Metazoa > Arthropoda > Arachnida > Araneae > Nephilidae > Trichonephila > Trichonephila inaurata. Next base: position 82,671 of record BMAV01002070.1, on the reverse strand, counting down.
AGACATAAGGTTTTTCGTTCGTATGAATTCGTAAATGTTTCTTTAAACCGTCTTTATAGAAAAATGTTTTAGGACAAAAATCACAAATGTAAGACTTTTCCTTTTTATGAAAACCCAAATGTATTTTTAAGTTACTATGAAGAGAAAATGCCTTTTTGCAAATTTCACAAACGAAAGATTTTCCTTTGGTGTGAGTTTGCAAATGTCTCCTTAAGGTACCACGTGCAATAAATGCTTTCTGGCAAATTTCACACACATAAGGCTTTTCCCCAGTATGAGTGCGGATATGAATCTTTAATTCACGACTGCTTGATAAGGGTTTCAGACACATTTCGCAAGTATAACGCTTTTCCTTGATTTGAACACTCATGTCGTTTCTCACTTTGGGAATTTAATTAAAATAATGAGAGTATCTTGTTAAACACAAACAGCAACGGATTTTACGAATATCCATTGACTGACATTACGAACTTGAGGAATGTCGGTTTCTTCGGACTGATACTTATCGATTAAATGAGAGGCTTTCTTGGATTGACAGCAGAAAGTTTTATTTTCCATGGAGTTTTTGGTGTTAATTTACAAGTATCACTTAACTTTTTACAAAACCTTCTACTAGCTTTTTCCTTTCATTCAAATTACGGGTTACACGTTTTGAGGGAGATACAGCCCAACAAGGGCTATTATCCCATTTCATTCAGATTATTTGAAATTTTCGATTTGTTTACAAAGCTCCAGTGAGTTGCCAATGACTTCAAACAAAATTACATAAAAATAACTCGTTTAGCATATCGACTCTCGAAACTGGAGGGACCAATGAAAAACTTCCAGTTGTTCGGTAGTAGGGGGGACATTTTCGAAATTTCTTCGGATTTGGCAATTTTTATCAAAATGCCACGGGGAGATAACGAATTCATCCTGGCTGTTCGAGCATGCGCAGTGGGCGCCGCCCGGCGGTGATTAAGTGTATTAAGAAAAACGAGAACTAGAGTTTCAGTGTGTGTGTGGGAGATCAGACGAGCGAGAGCGTGGAATTACGGTGCCCATCGCAAGTGTTCCGACATACGCCCCGAGCACAACCGAGAGAGGAAATAAAAGGTGTTTTATCAACATCCTCGTCTGGTTTCCTGAGAGCAAAAACACATAGGGACCGCTCCCCAACATTTGGTCCGTCGAGCCGGAGAAGTGAGCTATTCAAGGTGACGTGAGTAGTGGTCTCTTTTATGTGTTTTTATTGTTATAAATTAAGGACTAAATTAATTTTAGAAAAATGTTTAAGAACTGCCGTAAGGAAGATCTTCGGATCGTAGCTCTTGAACTTGGTGAGACTGCTGCTGAGAAAGTAACTATTGTTGAGTTAACTGAAATTATTAAAGAAAATAAATATTTTAAGGAGAACGTTGAATTAGTTAAGGAATTAATTCAACATACGGTCGAAGACCTTAAAAAAGAAGCGGAAAATAGGTTACGAGAAAAGGAGCTTGAGCTTGAGATTGCACGTTTACATGTTGGAGTTAATTCAGATAACGAGAGAACAGGTGAGGTTTGTAACTCGCTGGATGCGTTGGTGAAAAGTGTTAGGTAACGGTAACGGTTATACATTTACGTGGAACCTTAGAGATAGCTCTATTATCCACTCATCATAATAAATTGAACAGAGAACAATTTGTTGAAGTTACATAAAAATAAAAAGCAGTCCACATTAAATGCAGCGCAATAACGCTGGTGGAGGGGTGGGTGGAAACCACTCTCCCAGTTGATTTAGTTTCTGTTTCGCCTTCGTAGGAAAACGAAGAGAAAATGACGTCACATCTCCATGACAGCAAAGCCCGTCTTTCAACCGTCTGCCGCATCTTGATGGAACGAGGAGAGAAGGGATATATTTTTTAATAACAAGGATTAAGAGAATAATATTTTTAAGTCCGTTACACGTTACCTCTAAGATAACTGCGTGCGGTTATTGAAAGGAAGTTTTAAATAACCACTTGGAAGAAAAAAGTAAGAAAAGGTAGAGGAGTTTGAAATAAGATCATGAGGGGTGAAGTTGCCACACAAAACGCGATCAAAAACTTCCATGGCGCGGGGGGAGGGGAATAATTAGAGTGAGTGAAGTCTTGCAAAAGAAGACAACTAGTGTAACAATAAAGCTCATATCTTTTTAATTCATATCAAGACATTCTCATCCTTTTCAGAGCTGGGAAGTGTTGATACGAGTGATTAAGAACTGCTCTAGGTCTCTTAGAAGAGCTAGGAATAGAATTGTCGTAAGCCGGGATTTCCCTGATAGATTCATTTGAAATCTGTGGTAACCGGTTGAAGAAATTTTCTGATTGTTTTTTGATGAAATCAAGAAGCGGTGGAACATTAAGATCTTTATGCAAGACTTCGTTCCTGACAAACCAAGGTGTGTTTGCTGCTCTACGCAGTTGAATGTTTTGAAAAGTGTGCAATCTTTTCAGGTGAGTAACTGCCGCCCCTGCCCAGATGGGAGAAGCGTACAACATGATGGGGCGAAGAATGGCTTTGTATAATAGAACCTTGTGCCTTAATGCGAGCTTGCTCTTGGGAGAAATCAAGCGATTTAGAATGTTTCTCATTCCAGCCGCCTTTTGGTGGGCGGAACGGATGTGTTTAGCAAAGTTTAATTTAGTATCAAGTATTAAACCTAGGTACTTATATTCAGGGAACCAGGGGACAGGCTGATTAAAAATGCTGACATGCGGGAGGTTTCCGATGCACCGCTTTCTCGTAAAGAGGAGGCATGCGCTTTTAGATGCATTTACCTTTATTTTCCAGTCGTTAAGCCAGGTTTCGAGTCGAATGACATAATTTTGAAGCCGCTCAATGATATTGCAGTTATAAATGTTTTGGGTAAAAATGGCAGTGTCGTCCGCATACATCGCTAAGTGGACTTCGGCAGCCTTGGGAATGTCGTTGATGTATAGATTAAAGAGCTTGGGCCCTAATAAAGATCTTTGTGGTACCCCACTCAGAATTGGACGTGGGGTGGAGAGACTGTTTTCAACTCTTACCCTAAATTCACGAGAATTTAGGTAGGAGTGTATAATTTTGATGAGTTGTTCCGAAAACCCAAGTCGCATCATCTTGGATATCAAGCCATCATGCCAAATTTGTGAAAAGTGTTCGCATCCTAACGGTGAAGGTGCCTAATAGACCTGAAAGTTGGGCATTCTTTTTCACTTCGTTAGAAAGAGCCTTTGTATCAAAAAATGTGCCCGAGAAATTTAAGTCGGAGATTTTATTAAATTTGTTGGGAGAAAAAGCTTCAAATGTGTTAACATATGTTAAAGATGACGAGCTTAACAATTATGAAAAACTAAAATCAATTATTCTAAGAGAATACGAGCCAAGTGCAAATCAATTCCTTGAACAATTTAAAAAAGCTACGCGTCATCCAAATGAAACATATATTCAATATACTTCTCGCTTAATTACAAATTGGCAGTATTACTTAAAATTAAGGAAGGTCTCTGATTTTGACAATTTAAACGATCTTATTGTGTCCGACAAAATTTTCAGTTCGCTTGAAAAAGAAGTAGCGTCACACATTTCCGTTCGGCAGGGGAAAAACTTTTTTGGGATTGACGGCAAAATTTTTTATTTTCCATGGGTTTTGGTTTTTAATTTACAAGTATCATTAACTTTTACAAAACCTTCTACTAGTTTTTTTCCTTTCATTAAAAATTACGGGTTCCCTTTTTGGGGAGATACAGCCCAACAAGGGCTTTACCCCTTTATTCAGATTTTTTGGGAAATTTTCGATTTTTTTTTCAAAGCCCCAAAGTGGGGTTGCCAATGACTTCAAAAAAAAAATTCAAAAAAATAATCGTTTAGCATTCGACTCTCAAAACTGGGGGGAAAGGGGGAAAAACTTCCAGTTTTTCCCGGTGTGGTGGGGGACTTTTTTCAAAATTTTTGGTTTTTGGAATTTTATCAAAATGCCACGGGGAGATAACAATTCATCCTGGCTGTTCGAGCTGCGCAGTGGGCCGCCCGGCGGTGATTAAGTGTATTAAAAAAAACGAGAAGGGGGAGTTTCTGGTGTGTGTGGGAGACGGGGCGAGGCGGGGAAATTAGGGTTCCCCATCCAAGTGTTCCGACATCCCCCCAAAAGCACAACCGAGAGGGAAAAAAAAAGGTTTTTTTCCATCCTCGTCGGGTTTTTCCTGGGGGGCAAAACCCCAAGGACCGCCCCCCAAAATTTTTCCGTCAGGGGGGAGAAGTGAGCTATTAAAAAGGTGACGTGGTAGTCCCCCTTTTATGTTTTTTTATTTTTAAAAATTGGGACTAAATTAATTTTAAAAAAAATTTTTAAAGAACTGCCGTAAGGAAGATCTTCGGATCGTAGCTCGGAACTTGGTGAGACTGCTGCTGAGAAAGTAACATTGTTGGGGTTAACTGAAATTATTGGAAAATAAATTTTTTGGGGGGGAAGGAATTTAAATTTAAAAAATTTAAATTCCCAACATCCGGAAAAAAGCCCTTAAAAAAAGGGGAAAAAAGGTTCAAAAGGAGTTTGGGACTTAGATTCACTTTCCCTTTTGGGTTAATTCAGAAAACTTGAGAACAGGTGAGGTTTGTAACTCGCTGGTCCCGGGGAAAAGGGTGTTAGGTAACGGTAACGGTTATACATTTACGGGGAAACCCCGGGGAGATACCCTCTATTATCCACCCCATCATAATTTGAACAGAAACAATTTGTTGAAGTTACATAAAAAAAAAAAAGCAGTCCAAAATTAAATGCAGCGAATAACGCTGGTGGGGGGGGTGGGTGGAAACCACCCCCAGTTGATTTAGTTTTGTTTCGCCTTCGTGGAAAAAAAAAAAAGGAAAAAAAATACCCCCAAAATTCCTGGCAAACCCCGGTCTTTAAACCCCGTCTGCCGCATTTTGGGTGGAACAGGAAGGGGATATATTTTTTAATAACAGGTTTAAAAGAGAATAATATTTTTAAGTCCGTTCCCGTTACCTCAAAGAAAACTCGTGCTTTTAATTGAAAAAAAGTTTTTAACCCCTTGGAAAAAAATAAAAAAAGGGTGGGGAGTTTGGAAAAAAAGATCATGGGGGGTAAAGTTGCCCAAAAAAAACGCATTTCCAGGGCCCGGGGGGGGGGAAAAATTAAGAGTGAGTAAATTTTGGGGAAAAAAAAGGGACAATTTTTGGCAATAAAGCTCATATCTTTTTAATTCTTCAAGACATTCCCCACCCTTTTTTCAGACCCGGGAAGTGTTGATACAGTGATTAAAATTTCCTCTAGGTCTCTTAAAGGGTTTGGGAATGGGGTTTTTTAAATAACCCGGGTTTTCCCCTTTGTTAGATTCTTTTTTAAAATCTTTTGGAAACCCGGGTTTAAAAAAAACTGTTTTTTTGAGGGAAAATAAAGGGCGGGGGAAAACTTTAAAGATCTTTTGCAAGATTTGGCCCTTTGCCCAAACCAATTGGGGCCCCTGCCCCACGGAGTTAATGTTTTAAAAAAATTTTCAATCTTTTTGGTGAGTAACTCCCCCCCTTTCCCAGAGGGGGAAAGGCAACATGATGGGGCGAAGAATGGTTTTGGGATAATAAAACCCTTTTGGGGCCCCCAATCCGGGGCTTGTCGGGAGAAATGGGGTTTTTAAAAAATTTTCCCCTTCCACCCCGGGGGGAAGAAGGGAAATTTTTAAAAAAAGTTTAATTTGTACCCAAAATTAAAACCCCAAAAATTTTTATATTCAGAAACCCCGGGGACAGGCTGTTTTCAACGGGGGAAGGTTTGATACCTTTTTGTAAAAAAAGGAAAGGCATCGTTTTTAGATCCCATTTCCCTTTTAAATTTTCCAGTCTTTAAAGGGGGGTTTTTGAGTCGAAATTTATCCAAAGGAAGCCCCCAATGATATTTTTAAAATTTTTGGGAAAAATTTTGGGGTTCGTCCCCCCAACACGCTAAGTGGACTTCGGCGCCGGGAATGTCTTTGGGTTTATATGGGTTAAAAAGTTTTGGGCCCAAAAAATAAAGATTTTTTTGGTACCCCCCCGGGGGGAAGGACGGGGGGTGGGGGGGCAAATCCCCCCAAAAATTTTAAAAATTTAGGTGGGGGTGTATAATTTTGATGAGTTTTTCCCAAAAACCCAAGTCGCATCTCTTGGATATCAAGCCATCATCCAAATTTTAAAAAAGGGTTTTCGCATCCTAACGGTGAAGGTGCCTAAATAGACCTGAAAAGTTGGGTTTTCTTTTTCACTTCGTTGGGGAAAAGAGCCTTTGTAAAAAAAAGTGTAAAAATTTAAGTCGGAATTTTTTTAAAATTTTTGTTGGGAGAAAAACTTCAAATGTGTTAACATATGTTTAAAGATGACGGGGTTTAAACAATTATGAAAACCTAAAATAAATTATTCTAAGAGAATACGGGGCCAAGTGAAAAATCAATTCCTTGAAAAATTTTAAAAACACGCGCCCTCCAAAAAAAAATTTTTATATTCAATATATTTCTCCTTTAAATTACAAATTGGCGGTATTATTTAAAAATTGGGAAGGTCTCTGTTTTTGGGAAAATTTTAAAAACGATCTTTATTGTGTCCGAAAAAACGTTCGCTTGAAAAAAGTACGCCAACTTTCCGTTCGAGGGGGAAATGTTTGGGTTTCCCCCGGCCCACGGGGTTTTAAAAAAAGAAATAGACTTGAAACCTTTTTTGGGGAAAGAGTTTTAAAAAACCTTTTTGCCAAATTTGTCCTTACTAAAATAACCCAGTAAAAAAGGGTCAAGGGTATTTATAAAAGGGTGAGGTTAAAGATTATAAATGTTTTTGGGCGCTGAATCCAATCCATTATAAAAGGGGTTTTGGGGTGTATTTAAAACTTCCCAAAATAAGGGAAAAATTTCGGGTTAAAATTTAAAAACCCTTTTGGTTTCCCAATTGCCTTTCTACATCTCATAAAAACAAAAAGGGCTTAAATCGAGATTTGTTTTTTCCCCAAGGTAAAAGAGGACCAAAAAAACGATTCATTATCAGGGCGAAAACCGGGAAGCAAAAATTCCCCCTTTTAAAACCCCTAAAAACCCCATACCCCAGTTTTGGGCCCGGGAAAAGGAAATTAAGCAACAACCCCAACGTTTTATAAACAAAAAATGTGTTTTGCTGGCCAACAATTATAAAAAATTTTAAAAATGGTTTTTTCCCCCATTTAAAAATTTGGGGGCAGCGGGGGGTACCCCCGAACTTTTAACTAGGGCTTATGTTGTTTTTTAATTGGTTTTGAGAAAAAAAATCCCAAACTAATGCCGGTTTCTGGACAAAAACAAATCATAATTAAAAATTGATTTTTCCCGTATCTTAATTACAAAAAAAAAAGGAGATTTAAAACATTTTTTTGGGGGTCCCAACAATAAGGGAAGGATCTTTTTTTAACCAAAAATGGGGTTTTAAAATCTGAATAAAAATTCCCAATTTTAAAATTTAAAGCTGAAAAAAATTTCAACTTTCCCAGAGCGCGTGAAATGCTTTGGGGGTTGCGAAGAAATTTATGAATTAATGTTCCCGGAAAAAGTTCAAGATGGAGGGTTCAAATGTTTTTTTTCAAAACACTGTTTTCCAAAATTTTTCGTTTCCCGGTCTACTTCTTCAGACGCGAAAGGGGAAAAAACATTGGGGTTTAAATTCCCCGGGTGAGGATAATCAAGAGCTTTCCCCCTTAAAAAAGGGGTTTTGGGGGAAATCGAAAATTGGAAACACCCAAAACCAGTGAATTAATTTTTGAAAACCATTTTTAAAAAAAACTCTTTTGGGGAGATGACCAGGGGAAAATATACGGTGGCGATGCCATTAAAGGAAGATTCATCATGTCTTGGGTGAATCCAAACCCAAACCCCGATTAAAGGTTTAAAATCTTTGTGGAAACATTAGAATAAAAAATATTTGTTATTAGAGAAATTTTTGGGGAAAAAGGGGGTTTTTCACTGAGGGGAAACCCCAAAGGGGAAAATGGGTCGGGTGCGCCCCAACCCCAAATGTTTTCCGCCCCAAAAACCCTAAACTGAGAACTGTTTTAATTGCATCAAGTCCTTCCGAGTGGGGAAAACTCAAATTCAATTCAATTTTAATTGGGGACTGGGCCAAAAAAGGCCCCCTTTTCCTTTGGTTTCTTCCAAAACAAGTATGCCTTTTTCTCAGATATAAAAAAATGTTTCCCTGATAAAAAACACCCAGAGCAAACGTGTTTTTCAAAAAATTCTGTGGAAGAAGGGGGATAGGGGGAACCAATAAAAAAATACGGGGTTTACAGTAACCTACGGCACAGTTGGCACCCCAAACTGGCCCCCGAGAACTTTGGGAAACAGTTAAACGATAGATGAAGCTAATTTTTTCCTTTGGGGCTCCTGTGGTGCTGTGATTTTACATGGATGATATAATTTTTGGGACCCAGGTTTTAGGGGGTAATCGAATTGGGATCAATTTAAAAGAAAAATTTTAAGACGCGGGATATCTTCTATGGGGGGTGGGAAAATTTTAAAATAACTTAAATTCCTCAGGGGTATGGGGCCGGGGTCCCCAAAATGGGCTAAAAAAGGGTGGGGTAATTTGGGTCCTGGGTTTGGCTTTTCCCCTTTTGAATAAAAGCCAGAAAACCCTTATTCCCAAAAAAATTTTTTTGTCTACTATTGGAAAAAATCTTTGACCCTTTTGGGCCCCTGGTCCAATTTCAACCTTGGGGAAAGATATTTATGCAAAAGATTGTGGATGCTTTTGGGAAATTTGGGTTGGGTGATGAACTTCCTTTAAAAAAAAAGGAGTGGCGTCATTTATCCCACTCTTTGGAAAACCTGAATAACATCTCTATTGACAGATGTATTGTGATTCACAGAGCAAAAGAGCATTGAACTACATGGGTTTAGGGGCTCGGGGGGGGGTTCATCCATTTATCTCAAGTCTTTTCTGCTCTTGGAAGTTAAAGGGGTTTGTAACGATTTTAAAACCCCGGGGTCGCCCCCCGAAACAATTTCCAAATTTTTAAAATTTTTTAAATTTCGGGGAAAGGGTTTTCCCGCTTAAATCGATGGGAAAGGGGGAGGAAAAGAAGCTTCCGGATTACAGCCTTTCTTTTTTATCGTTCCCATTGTTTATTTCCCGGATCCGGAAATCAAAGAAGGGGAAGACGTTCGTGGCTTAATCCCCAATTTCTAAGATTCATCAATTTAAAATTCCCCTGACCCGGGATCACTTCATCGACCGAATCCTGCGGGTGGGGGGCAAAACCCGGGGGAAATTCCGAGGAGCCCCCGACGACTCCCCCTATGGTTTGGGATTTCCCGGCTTCTACAGGTGGGTTTTTTTTAAAATGTCATTTGGGGTTTGGCCAAAGGGGAGATGACTTTGACTGCGAATTAAGGGTTTTCTGAGAGAACTCTGGAAAACTTTTATTTCGGTTCCAAGGGAAATTGGGCTTTTTCCCCCATCTTAGGACCTTTTTAAAAATTATTTTAAAAAAAAATGCATATTGTTTCTTATATTTATAGATTTTTGACAATTTCAGATCCCAAAGGGGATAAAGAGAGGACCTTTAACTGGGGTGAGGTAAATGATGCAGGGGCCTGGCTTATTTAAAAAGGGCCAGAGTGGCCTTTAACCCTTTAAAATAAAACCCCCGGGAATCTTAAATCTTTGAACATATTCCCGGATGATAAAAGTCCCCAAAGTTGGTGGAAGGGTGGAAAAAAAAAACCCATTTCCCCCAAGCCCAAAACATCCAGCTATACGGCTAAAAATTTAAATTTTTAAATAAAAAATTTTCATAATTTCCCTAAAAATTTTTGATTTTGGGCCAAAGGACTGCTAAATCGGGAAGATTAGAATTTTGGGGTTTAAGGGGGGTAGAAACCTTGGGGTAGGAAAACGGTTCATACTTGTGTGGGTGTGTTTCAAGTGTAAACCCAATTTCCCCCTTTCCCCAAAAAAAATGGGTTATCTTCCATATGAAAAAGTAAAAATGGCCCCTCCCTTCAGTATAACTGGGCGGGTTTGGGGGGGTCCATATTTTGTAACTTAAAAAAACCCGCGAAAGGGCGTTCTGAATAAAAAATTTTTGTTTTTTGTTTTCGTTTCGTTTTGGGGACCCCGTGCCATCCAACCCAGAAATTCTTTTCCCATTTGTTCGATTTAATTTAATTTCGACCCCTCAAGCGATTCATGTCTGGGGGAGGAAAAAAGTTTAAAAATTTTAGGAATAATGGGAAAAATTTTTTTTGGGGTTTCTAATTCTCCCCAAATTAAAAAGGGATTTTTTAAAAATTAAATTTTTTTCCAAAAACTTGGCCCGGCATATTTTCCCGGAAAAAAGGCTTTAATGGGAATTTTTTTTCCCCAAGGGGGCCCCCCACATGGGGGTCCGGGAGGCGGGCATAAAGTAGGGGAAAATATACCCGGGCAGGGTAGATCCGACCCCCATACGGGGAAATTTAAACAGTGAAATTTTCCCGGGGGGAAAATTTAAAATTCCGACCCCTTCCCCTATAAAGGGTTTTGAAACTTTTGAGGTAATTTAAAAACATTTCTTGGGTTGGTAGATCAATTAATTCCATTCTTGAGCCCATAGTAATTAATATTAATGACAATAGATTAAGCCGTTGGCAGAAAACAACAAAGGTAATTCAGGTAGTTTGGAAAAAATGGAGTACCGATTATCTAAATACTCTCCAACAGAGAGGAAAGCGGATGATCGAGAAGGACAATGTAATATGTGGTACAATGGTAATTGTAAAGGAGGATTTTGCACCAGTTTGCAACTGGCTTTTAAAGCGCGTCGTTGAGGTCTATCATGGTTCTGATGGTAAAGTGAGAACAGTCAGAATAAAAACAAAGACAGGAGAATTTAAGAGGCCCATAACTAAGATCTGTATTCTACCTATAGATGTAAATAGTTAAGGTCAATTTCCATTTAAGAAATTATGTGTTTATCTTTAAATTGTTCTATTGTAATTTTAACTTGTTTTTTTACTGAAAATTTATAGTGCATTTATATACATAATAATTTTGAAACCAATTGTGTAACTTGAAACTTGTTGTGAATTGTGAAACTGTATTGTGTGTTATTGTTGAATTTTAAATTTGCAAGGCCGGGGTATGTTCGAGCATGCGTGGCGCCGCCGGCGGTGATTAAGTGTATTAGAAAAACGAGAACTATTTTCCCATGTGTGTGTGGGGAATCAGAGAGCGAGAGCGTGGAATTACGGTGCCCATCGCAAGTGTTCCGACATACGCCCCGAGCACAACCGAGAGAGGAAATAAAAGGTGTTTTATCAACATCCTCGTCTGGTTTCCTGAGAGCAAAAACACATAGGGACCACTCTCCAACACTGGCAAACCTTTTAATTGTGTAACCCTTGATTTTTAATTTTTTGTCTTATGCAGATAAGGTCACGTGTTCATTTAAAAAAATTGCTATTGGTTAATTAATAAAATAGCGGATAATTTGAGCTCGAGTGAGTGAGTGATTGTAGGGTTTTATGGCGCAAGAGCCAATTTTGGCTATGCTGCGTCAAACATTTGTTAAAAATATGTTTTATAAAATATTTAAAAATAATGACACTACAGTTTCAAAAAGTTAAAAATTTGAAATCACATAAAACTGTTTTCAAGTAATTAAACAAAAAATTTGGTGGGGATTCCCCCACCAAGTTAGTCTATATCTTAAAATAAAAACATAGAAAAAGACGAATGGAACATGTTAGTTTAAAACAAAGTTAGACAATACAAGTTAATAATTATTTTTTATATTTGCTGGGTGTTGTAAAATGAGAGAAACCGCGCGCGTCTTTTATAAAAAGTTAATAACCTTCATCATCCCGCACATCGTACACAATCATATCCTCGTCTTCTGAGGTATGATGAACATAGCTTTTCTTCGGCTTAAGTGGGGACATTTTTATTTCGATTTCTGGTTTTAGTACTTTTGTGCGTTTTCTTCTATTTTTGTAATTCTGTTTTATACTCTGTGGGATTTTAGAAGGTTCGCTATTGGGTGTAGTAGCGGTCGACTCAAGTAAGGGAACTGATGGTTGAACTTCAGTTGGGGAAACGCAAAATTATAAGAGGGGGGGGGTTTTTGTATTAAAGAGCGAAGTATTCAGGTTATTGTCAGGGAAGGTAATGAGGAAGGGTTTTGGTAAAAAGTCATTTTGTATTGTTGGAATTTTGCCGTGGGGAAAGGGAAGTAGATGGCTTGAGCTGGTGAAGATAAAGTGGAGACTCAGGCTTGAAGGGGGTACGGAAATGGGAAAAAACATTGAGGGAAGGCAGATTTTTTTTTGTTATATTTGGATCGTTTTGTGTACTTGTGGATATTTCTGTGGGTTTTTGTAATTTGAGCATATGTTTGGGATACTGAAGAACTATTGTTTGCGTGCTTCTGGGTAAAATTTTTTTTTTTTAATTTCCTGAATTTGTTTTTCTAACTTCCATTTTGGAATAACTTTGAATCTGATGAATGTGATTCTGAGCAATTGACACATTTAGCTCAGAGAACAATCAGTGGAAGAATGTTTAGCAGACACATCTAAAAACACGTCCATTGTCATCGGCAGGAAGTTTGAGAGTGTCCGAATCTCTGACACTTAAAACAGCGCAGAGGATTCGGTATATACGGACGTATTTTACAATTAAGGTAACCGGCTTTTATTGTGGTCGGAAGTTTAGGGTTATTGAAAGTTAAAATTATATGTTTAGTTTGAACAGTTGAAGAGCTTTTTAATTGTTATTCTTCTGACCTGGGTAACACCCTGATCAGCAAGTCCTTCGGATTTCTTCCGAAGCACACAAAGATCCGTTTCGGAATAACACCGACAAGAATTTAAAGATTTGTGAGGGCATACTGATAATGGAGAATCTAAAGAGTTTTTGGCTAACAAGAAAGATTTACTTTGTAAGGCAGATTTGGTTTAAATTAGTAAATCACCGGACCGTAATTTTTTTTTATGGATTTTGGCTCTCCGCCAACCCTGTTAAAGCTTTTTGAATGGCAAACGGAGACTTCCGTGACATTTCATTGTTAGGTAGCGATAGAATTAAAAAGCGAGAATGTTTAGCAATAGTATCAATGGTAGTTGTGGGTAATACAAGGTCTTTACCCGGGCACAGCATATTCGGATCCATAAGCGCTATAACAACTTCGTCCTTGCGTGCCTCCACCCACCACGGAGTCCAACAAGGGAGGCAGTGTGCCAGTCATCTGGCCAAAATCCAGGCACGGCGCTTACCCGGAGTACACCCAGAATATAGTGATACAGTCCAGGGTGAGGATCCAACGGGTAAACCCGACACCCCTTATCTGCAGCACTAACCATACAGCAGTGTCTCTTCGGGAACCAAAGAGAGTATACCAGCCGATTGACAGGAGCGGGCTCACTCCGCCACCCGACTACAGTGAAGCGTGGGCCAAAGGCCAGGACCCCATTTTCCTCCTACAGGACCCCCGCACACGGCAAACATGCGGGTTGACAAACAACGGTGTTAGTCGAAAATAAATAAAAATAATCAAAATATTGAAAGAAATTTTCGAAAGGAACTAAATTAACGCAATACAAAATGAAAATTAAAAATATTTTAAATAAAAAATAGAAAATTTTTTTCATTAAAAAATTAAATTTGAACTTTTTGTTTTTTTTTTAATATAGGTCTGTGGTTTTGGAGGGGAAAAAAGAATAAAAGAAATTTTTTCAAGAAAAGGATCGAAAATAGAAAGGATCACTGGGGTTTGAGTTCGTGAAGCCAGTGTTTCCCAAAAGATAAGTAGCCCCCTTGGGAAAAAGGGAAAAAGATCTCTAGAGAGAGAGGGGGGCACCCGGGATTGTGGGGACCCCCGGGTACTCACCAAAAGGGGGACCCCCCTGAAGGTTGGGAATCCCGGGGAAGAGAGGAGCAAATGGACATTGCATAAAGATATGTTAGGAGGAATAGCGGGTTTTTTTTTTTTGAGGGGGAAAAGAAAGTTGAGTATGATTGAAATTTTAAATTGACTAATATGTGGGTGCGGGGGGGCAAAAAACGAAATCATAATCAATATCATTCAAATAAGACATTACAACCCTTTCAAAATCTTTTTTTATTCTACTTAATAAAAATAGTGATTACATTTTGATCAGCAATAAATTAAAAAGGATGGGCCGGCGGCCATTGGTGGCAAAATAAAATGAATGTTTTGCTTCACACCCCCACCTGAACTCTCCAAAAAAGCCCCAAAATCACAAAATTGAATAAATGCAAACATAAAATAAATTATACAAAAAAAAGGAATTCAAAAAATACAAAAAATTTGCAAAGCTAAATCAAAACATTTTTTAAAAAATACAAAATTTTTTAAAAAAGGAAATTAATTAACAATTAAAAATTATGATAATAAATGAGTTTAAATTTTGGGTTAAAAAAATGAAAATTAGCCCAAATGAAACAGTAAATAAAAAAAGGAAAAAAATTTTTAAGGGTTCAAAAAGTTTTTTTTGAAAATTGAAAACAGTTTATACTTCACAGTTCAAGTGGTAAAGATGTTGAAAAAGTTCTTTTTAAAAAAGTCCCCCAAATATTTCCTTTGGGTTCGTAACAGCGTTTTTTTGTTATAAAGCCGGGTAAGGCCTTTTAAATTTTACCAATTTCCCAAAAGTTTTTTTTTGTGTTCTTTCAATCAATACAAACATCACCTCCCTTTTAGTTCAGGATTTTTTTTCCCGGGGGTTTTTCACTGAATGAGCATTTCCCAAAAACCCTAATAAGTATTTTTTTTTTCCATCTATGTCACAAAAGGTTGTTTTAAAGTAACTGTTGGTTTTTTCTTTTTTTTAAAAAAAGAAAATGTTTTTGAAAAACTTTTTGGGTCCCGAAAACCCAACGGGATATTTTCTGATTTGCCCAAAATTTTAAAAAAAATGCATAGGGTGAGTGGTCTTGGCATTTTTCTTCATACACGTAGCTCAGTGGTCTTAGATTGAAAACAGGTTTTTATTTCAGAAAAATAGGTTGTCTTTTCCCAAAAATTTTAAAAAAACCCTTTTCCCAAGAATTTTATGCAGGTTTTTTTGACGGATCTCCCCCAAACATTTTTAAAAAATCCTTCCCACCATGGGGATTTTTTGATATTTTTCCAAATAATCCTTTCTTTGGCGATGAAATTCTGAACCATGTTTTGGGGGATAAGTTTCCCCGGGAAAAATTTTTCAAGCTTTTGCTTTTCAGTAATGTTTTCATTGTCACTTTTAAAAATTCCTTTACAATTTCCCTTTTTCGGGGGTTTTTCGGGGGCAAGTAGAAACGAGATTAGTCATATCAGACCCCAAATTTGGAAGTTCTGGTAACCCCGCAAGTAAATAAAACGATATGGGTTTTTTGCTTTTTCCGAAGTTATTGACGTAGAAAGGCCCAGCGAAACCCAAGCCGCAGCCCGAAAAGGCTGGTTTTTGGGTTGTTTACGATCTTTTAGGTAATGGTGAGGGAAAGGCTGATCAATAGGTTTGGCTAAATATTTTCTACAAAAAAAAAGAAATTTTTTAAAACCCCTTTTTTAACAAATTTTGGCCCCTTTTGGGGGGCCCCAGAAATTTTTGGACCCCAACCTTGGCTTGTACTGGTTTTTTCCCTCCATACTTTATTTTATTATGCTCTTTTAGGGTCAATGTAGTCAACCGGGAATTTTTGGGGAATATCAAAGGAGGGCTTTAAAATTTAAAAAATTCCCCAAACCCCTTCCTCCTAATCTTATAAGTCCATTTTCATTTTAAAAGGCATGTAATTATAAAAGGGGGTTTCCCTTTTTTCTATTTTATTATCTTCAAAAAGTTTTTTTTCATAGAAGAATTTTCTTTTTCAACGTATAAAAAATCTTTTAAGCTTCTGATAACTCTTTTCCTTGTTAGGGGGGCCCAAAAGAAATCCCATTTGGGTTTTTTTCACCATCTTAATAAATCGTTTCTGCCACGTGGTAATTTTAAATACTTTTCAAGTTGCTATATTTGGGAGTTTAAAAAGGGGGCTTTTTTCTTTTTTCTAAAATACATTCAAGTTGAACAATATCGTTAGATTTTCTATATTTTTAAATCAGGTGAATTGGGGCTGTCTTCTTTTTCTTAGATTCGGGCCAAAATTCTGGGGGAAGTCTTACCTTTTCCCCTGGACCTTGTAACCAAGGGGTTTCTTTTTAACAATCGGGAAAAATTTTCCCCTTTCAGATAAAAATGTCAGCCGGTTTTTAATTCAGGGCAATGGTGCCAATTTGATGGGGAGGTCGATTTCGAATTTTTTGAATTCGATTTTTGATGAATGGCTTAAATCTTTAAAGGTTCCCCCGAACCCAAAAATATGTTTTTTTTCAAATTTCCGTCCAAAAAAACCAAAGGGATACGGATTTTTAAAGTTTTCCCAAAATATTACTGCTTAAATAGGGGAAAAGCAAAGCTCTCTTTAAATTTCCCAATCTTGGGAGCTTCAAAGTTTTCAAAGGAGCTTTCTGTTCTTAAAAGAAAACAAATGATGTTAAATTTCTTTTTAGATGATGTCACAGGGAAAGAGAAGCTACTTTTCCAATGTCTTTGTGCTGGCATCAAAAAAGGGTAAATTCAGTTTTTTAAAAAATTTTCACAAAAAGGGTCAGAAAAGTAAAAATCTTATTGAGAAGTCAGTTAATTGGGGAACCCTTTCCCCCCTTCAATAACCCCAAAAGGTTACCTTCAGGAAAATTTTTCATCCCACTCACGCCTAGGCCATACTTTCTGCATCAAGTTTTATCCTGGGGAAAAGAAGGCCCCCAAAAATCCAATGGGACCCAAAGATTCTGTTTAAAAAACTTGCAAGATAAATCTCTTTGTGTTTCCAACGTTTTTAGAGAAAAAGCCCATTGCCCCTTTTAATATCAAAGTATAGAAATTTTTTCTTTTACAATTCCAAGTTATACCCAAAATTTTTGTAGGGCAAATTATCTTTTTAAAAAAGTTTAAAAATGAGGTTTTTTCATCCAAATTACTTTCCCTTTTTTGCCCAGCCTTGTGCAAAAGGGGTTTCGAATTAGTATGCCATTTGGTAGAGATATACTGGTTCTCCGAAAACTTTAGTCGCTTCTAAAAAATATATTAAAGCTTGATTTACAAACGGTTGGCTTCCTATAATATTGTTTTCCATAAATATTTTTTATTCAAAAGTTAACCGGGGGTTTTGTATACTTTTCTGAATATTTCTTCAAAATGATGTTTTATATTGCTCTCAGTAAAAAGGGCTACTACTAATACCGGGAAAAAAAACTCTGGGGGAACCGATATAAAAAAAGGGTTTAGACTTTTATCGAAGGGATCAAAAAAAACAAGAATTTTTTTGGGCCCTATCCCCCCTCATTTAACATTATTTGTAAAATTTTCTTCATGTCGGCGGGGAAAGCGACAAAAATTTAGTCTAAATCTCAGGGATATCAAAAAAATTTTAGGATAAAAAGGGTTTTGGGCCTTTTATGTAAAACAACTATTCAGGGGAAAGGGGGAAATTTTCATCATGTGACGAAGATCATAAAAATCGAAATTGGCTGGAAGGGCGATTTTTTGAATAATTTTTAGGGGAAAATAAAAAGTAACGGTTTGAGTCACTTTTCAGAGAATCTGGGACCAACCCCTATAATACCCTGTTTCAAATAATTTTTTAATACCCTCGATATTCAAAAAGGGAAAAAATGGGGGGAAATTTTTAAAGGGGTTTACTTTTTGAGCCCCTTTTAAATTTTTTTTCTCAGCCCCAAACTTTTTCTTTTTATCTTTTTTAAATTTACGTGCTTCTAACTTCCAAAGGTAATCCTACTTTATACCGTTTTGTTTTATTCATCGTATTTAATATTTTATTCGAAGTTCTTCATTTATTTGATTTTTTGAGACATCAGATTCATTTTAGAGTCGATTAAAACCGGAGACTTCCCAAAATCCACAAATTTTTTAGTTGATCTGAAATCAAATTTTCTTGAACTATTACACTTAAAAGCAAAAACGTGATTACTTATTTCGACCTTGAAGAAAACCAAAACCCAAAAATGGTTTCAACCGCTACTAACTTCTTTCTCAGATGTTTAATTTTTTTCCCAAAATAAACCCTCGTAGTAATAGTTGCTCCCAAATTTGTATTGTAATGGGCTCTTTACAATCTGGTGATCCGGAAGGGGCTAAAAATTTTTTAATTGAACTGCCGGGGAAAATTGTCTAATTTAGGAGGGGGTATTTCCCCAAATTTGATCAAAAACCAAAGATCTATGTTATTTTCAAATTTGGGGAAACCTTATTTTTTGGGGGTTAATTTTAAATAAACACAATTTTTTTAAGGGGTTTATTCCCCAAAAATATACAATTTTACAAACTTTTTTTTTTTCTAATGGCAGGGGGGTCCCCCAAAGGGTTAAAACAGTTTTTTTGTTATAAAGTTTCATTGACCTAATCCCTAACAAACGCGAAAAAAAATTTCTTTTTGGGAAATTTTGTTCTAAAATTTTTCAGTACATGTTTACAAAGAAATTTTTTTTGCTTTTGTAAAAAATTGGTGGGGTTTTTTCTTGGGGGAATTTTCCCTTCCCCCTTCTGATTTAGTATATGCTTATTTTCATTAATTAATTTAGATTTGGAACAAATTGTTTCGTTATGTATACCATAGCAAAAATTTTAAAAATCTTATTTGATAAACAATTTTTTATACAGGTTTTTTTGGTCGCAGACAAAAAAAACATTTTTTCCTGTTTCTTCAAATTTTTTTTTCTTTCAATGTAATTTTATTACACCTTTTTTGCCAGATGATCTAGATTAAAAAAAAGCAATGGCAGTCTCCTTTTTGTTTTCCGATGTCATAAATTCCATTTGATGTGCGAATTGTTTTTTCTGTCTATTGCGCGAAATGGGAATTTTGTCATACCCGGTTTTTCCTGTTTTTTGAGTTATGAGTAAAAAGATTTTTCCCTCCCCCCCCCGCTTGGGAGATGGGCGGATTCAGACGTTCAAATTTTTATTTTTTAAAAGCAACAATTCCATTACATCGAATGACCCTTTTCCCCTTTTTTTTCCCCCTTGTTTTCTTTTTTAAAATAAAACCAAAATCCTTTTTGTAATTTAAAAAGAAATGGCTGCAGTAAATGGCCGTATATTAGATGTTAGTTAAGTGATTCTAAACTTCTTTAAATTTTTATTTACAAATATCGTATAATTTCCCTTTAAACCCAAAAACGGGTTTTTATTTTTAATCCCCAGGGTAAAGATTATAACTTTTACATACGCGTTAACTACAATTTTTTTCCAAATTTTTTCCTTTAATAATATCAAAGCATTGTCATAATTTCATCAGATAAAAACGAAACCGTTTACTACATTTTCCCGGCAACTCCTAGTAATGACCCTTTTAAAAACGAAAATTTATCTACTTTTTTTTTGTTTCATTTTCTGTCTTTGGGTTTTTTGGGAAATTTTTTCCCGAATTCTAACCATAGACATGGATTACCGTTTTTTTCCATTTTTTAATTTTGGGTAGACGAACAGAATTAACATTTTTTGTTTGGGAAATTACAGAAGATCCATTGATCGAATTTTTAAGCGAATCATTTTGAACATTCAATGTTGTTTGCGACGAAAACCCAGAATCATTTTTTTGATAGACTTAATTTTAATTTTAAATTTTTTGGGAAAACCAAAAAGAAATTTTTTTCACTATAGCCGAATGCAGAATTTTTTTTCTGCATCAAATTCTTTTTCTTTAATAATATTTTGGGTTTTTTTCAAGTTCTTTTAATTTTTTTTTAAAATTTTTATTTAAATTTAAACAAAATGTTCATGTAAAAATTTTCAACAGATTGAGAATCCCAAATTTTTTTTTAATTCATTCATAATTTTTGTTACCCGCTGAAAAAGACAGCTCTGGGTTTTTTTTTAATTTTTTTTCGTCCATTTTTTTATAAAATATATTTAACCCCCCGGGTGGTTTGCTTCCCGTGAAAAATTCCCTTCCGAAAAACCTTTAAATTTTTTTCGCCATCTTTCCCTTCCAAAAAAGCAAAAGATTCATTCCTTTCCCCCGTTTTAAAAATTGGGGGGTATAACGGGGAAAATTTTTTGACTTAGTTTTGGCCTTTTGTCAAAATGAGAACCGGGGAAAACCCCTCGTTTTCAGCTAGTTTTTGTTCCGGAAAAATTTTTTTAAAAAAAAATTGTAGTTCCCGGTTTTTTTTTAAATGTTCAGTCCGAAAAATTTAAAAAAAAATGAAGGGTAAAAAAAAAAGAAAAAGAAATAAATGGGTGTTAGGTTGAAAAAAAATTATATTTTTTCGGAAAAAAATTTTTTTTCGTCATTTTTAAAAAAAAAAAAAAATTTAAAAAAAAAACTTTTTATATTGCGATTTGAAAACCGAAAAAATATCCTGTATTTTATTTTGAATACGGGGCGTAAGCCTTTCACTTTTCCCGTTCTTTTAAAAAAAAATAAGAGGTAAAAAAGAAAAATAAGGGTTTTCTTTTTTTTTTTTTAAAAAATAAGACGATAAAAGGTATAAAGGGGGATATAAATAAAGATGATTATATATTTAAAGGAATAAAACCGATCTTTTCTATTCAAATATTTTTTTTTAATTTAAAAAACATAAAAAAAGAGTTTCAATACTTTTAATTTATTTAAATTTAAATCATATAAATGATATTTTTATGTTAAATGAATATTTTTCGGAAAACTAAATTTTCATTCCTAGTGCTCTCCTTTTCGAACTTGTATTAAATAAAAATATCTTCTCTACATCGGCATTTGTGATGGACATAACACACATTAAGTCAATAATTTTTAATTTTAATTGAGGATATACTTTTTCTTCAAATGCGCGTGACAGTGCTTCTAACCATTTTCTACTCAAGTTTAATTTTTTTGTTTTTCTGTTTCTTTTATTACAAGGAAAATTGTCACACATCGATAACTACATTTTCATACAATTCAGTCATTACAAATTCTATATTGTGAGAAAAAGTTCTCCCAATTAATTTTGTCTTTCAAAACAGTACATTTAAAACAATTTTGTTCATTTAAGTTAATCGACAATTCCACAATGTATCCATACCAAATTTTAAAAACAATTTTAAATTTTGAAAATGTATCCTGTATTAAATTTTTTGAGTATACACAAATATTGCCTGCTGTGGGGAAGACATAGTATGAGAGGTGGTATATGGTTTTGAAAGTATGTTTTCGTACGCGTAGACCATTTTTGAAAATTTAAATATCACTGAAGCTGATCATATATAACTGCAAATGAGCCTTATTTTAGTGTGTGCTAGTGTCAAAATAAAACACTTCACTGTTAAACAGCCCATGAGTTTATATTCAATATCAAACTATTCGCAAAATTGCTTACAACTTCTATTCAAATTGTAGGGAAACTGAAATATAAATATATCTTACTGCAGTCAAAAATATTCATAATATGTAAAAATTCTATTCCTCCACTTATTTCAGTACATTTTAAAAACTAGCTGAAAACAATTTTTTATATTTATAAACGAGGCATAAAAACTCACACAGTTATAAAAATGTCTTTATCATTTTTAAATATACTACTATAAAACGTACGTGGATTGTAAGATCAGTTCTAAAATCCTAAAAGCTTTTAGAGGAGCAAAAAACATATAATTTTGGATAGATCAAAATTTTAATATAATACACAAATATACATGCTATTAAGCAAATACATTTGAAAAATAAAAGTTCCTTCTGAAATAAACGTAATTGAAAGAAAAATGTTTAATTTGCAAATGATTGGAAATAAATGTTCATCTAATGGGTATCCCCAAAGTTAGGCAATCCTCAAACTTAAAACTCAAACTCAGTGGCACAACAGCCCATGACGGCCAGTAACTACTAAGCCCATCCCAGTATACGTGACCATTGGGCGCTGAGGTGCATGAGCAGAGGTCCCGATTAGGTGGTCTGTCTGAAGTGAGACCTCCAGTGTTTAAGACCCCAAACAAGCTTGGTACTCATTTATCGACCCACTGCAGTGGGGATGAAAGGCAGAGTCGACCTTGCCCAGCTTTTAATAGAACCCGGACTTGTGGTGTGGAAGCACAATACACTACCGCTCGATCCTATTCGATGAAAAATAAAACTTAATGTTGGAATCTTATACAATTCCCTAATGAATGAGCGAGTCCAAACTTTTCTTCTTCATGTAAGCTGTTCGGACAGAAATGGTTAAATATGAACATGGTCGGTATGGGGTGTGTCGTCTTCACAAATTTTATATTTGTAGTGCAAATAAGAATATACGTAAAATAAAATTATTCATTCAGACCTGAACCGATAACCGTTATTTTTGGCAGAACAGTAACGATATATTTTTTTTTATAGTTGAACCGGAGCAAAAAAAAATTACGTTTCGAATCCTAGCTCTATATGTTTTGAAATTATTTATTCAAGGTATTATTCCAAGATTTAGAAGAAAAAAAAATAGTGTACTCTTCCAGATCTGCAGTTGATAAGGAATTTGATTTCTTTTAACTAAACAGTATTTCGATATATGTAGAAGTCTAATTTTTTTTCTAGAAGCCTTTTTCTTATTTTTAAAGGTATCGTTTTTTCCCCCGGAGTATAATGAGCACTTACGAATTTCGATCTTATTTTTTGCGTTCAAATTGTGCGTTATACGACAGCACACACATTTACGGTAATTAATTGTTTCTATAACTGTTACGGTTATTTTATTTCAGACGTACATGTTTAGTTTGTTGGGTTAACCGACAAAAATAATCATTTTTTAAAAATTTTTCTTACATTTTCGTATAATATTAGTGGTGTTTCAAAAATTTGCAGAGAGCTTATTATATACTTACAACGCCATTGTGTTCATAAAAAACGAAATAAAATAGAAAGAAAGTACAAATACATTTTAAAAAGATACCAGAACACCTGTATATATAAAGAAATATATTTCTGGAAAATTAAGCCCATTTCTAGATAATTTTAAATAAACTAGGGACTACTATATATATATATATATATGTAGGATATCCCATTTGCAAGAGGTTAGATCATAACCCTTTCCAGAGGTCGGCAATTCTAATCAAAACAGTATTCCACATCAACGCCATCTAGCGTCCCTTTTAAAACGCCGACATCAACCTTTTTCGGCAGAGGCCCACTAACACCCGTGAGGGAAACGTCGTATTTCGCGCATCAGCGCCGTTCGCCCGCGCCAGGCGGTAAGTCTTAATGGCACCATAATGAGTTCTATTTAATCTCAATTGCCTTCCTTACAGTAATGTGATCTAACTTTCCTATTCTTTTGAAATATTCCCCATGTAAATACTCCCCTATAATTAATAATAAATTATTTAGTTTTCAACCAGTTTCTTTCTTAAACTATGTTGTCCATTTTATTTCAAAATTAACTAATCACCCTAAAAACCCCTAGACACCACGCCAATAAAACCCCGCTATCTAAAAGAATCCCACCTTTTGTAAGATTTGGGTTTTGGTTTCCCCACAGAAATAATTGGGGATCGTTTCCGGGATTTATTTAAAATCTTCTTTATATTTTGATCAGAATCAAAAGTTAGTCTGATTAACTTAAACTCCTAACCTTCTTGTTTGAAAACAATTGCCAACGCCAAACTGAAAATGCTGACTGAAATGTAAACAAACGGCTTGCCTCTCATAACATACTAACATTTTACTTAGTAATCCTTTTTTGTGGAGTTATTTCGTCCTGCAAGTATCAGTTCTGAAAATTGATCCAGTCCATTTCAAGCTTCATCCAAGAAAATTACGTTTTCAACAACTGTATCAGATACCGTTTTTTATTATGTCCTTCATTAAAAGAAAGGAAATCTCTAAATTATTATGCTTTCCTTTGAAACTTATGCTTATTGTTAGAATTTGATGATGAGATAGATCCTGAATGATTTTATTTTTATTGGTGTAATAAAAAAAAAGAGCTTTTTCTTTAAGTGACTAACTTCTAATTGTTTCGTTTTGAATGATTAAATTCTTTTTAATTTTATAATAAATTTAATCTCAGTTTTTTAAAACAAGATTTACTTTGTTTAATTTATTTTTACTTTCAAATTCTTTTTGCATTTATTATAACAAAAGGGGACAACTGATATATTAAATGTTTTTATAGAAGTTTTTTTTTTTTTTGGTTGAAATTAATAATTGAAGTAATTCAATTTAAGTATTACGCGTTTTAGCTCGCACTGTTGTTTTTAAACATTATTGGTCTAAAATATTTTTAAGTGTATAAGTTTTGAGTATTTCATTGTGCATATTTATGTATTTTGGTGCATTATAATTTTATCTTAAGAGTTTTGTTAATTGAAAGCGAGATTTGCTATACTATAGTGATACCATTGTTATTGTTGGAACGCGTGACAGTTTAGTTAATTTAGTTACTAAATAAAATTAAATTTAAATTTTAAAATGGCCTATCTCGGCAAAGGTCGACGCGAAGATTTATTCGTCTTAGCCAGAGAACTAAATTTAAAATTCGATAAATCTATGACCATCGCTACTCTCAAAGACTTAATTACTAGTAGTAAAGAATATGACGAAGATCTAACCAAAAACCTACACGCAACGATAGTAGAGGATCGTAAAGCCAAGGAAAAACAATTACGCATAGAAGAACGGGAAGAAAATTACGCATAGAAGAACGGGAAGAAAAATTACGCATAGAAGAACGGGAAGAAAAATTACGCATAGAAGCCAGTGCAGAAAGAATACGCATACAAGAACGAGAAGAAAGAATACACATCGAAAAATTGAAGTTTGATGAACAAAAACGTAAAGACGAATTTGAATTGGAAAAGTTGAGGATCCAAGCGCAATCTAAATTAGGTGCTGATACATCCGAAGCCAGTAATACTAAACTTCACGTCAAAGAAGTGTCAAAATTTATACATCGTTTCGATTTGAAAGAAGACATCAGTCTTTATCTTAAATTATTCGAACGTCAAGCGCAGATACTGGATATAAATCAAGAACTTTGGGTTTCTCATCTGTTAGGCTTATTACCGGCTGAAATAACTCACATCATAGCGAGAGCCTGATGACAAAGCTCACTCTTACGAACATGTTAAAGACTTACTACTGAAACGTTTTAAGCTAACTCCAGAAAAATTTCGACAGCTATTTGTTTCTCATCAAAGGCTCCTGAAAGAACATGGATTGATTTCTACCATAAATTAAATACTTACTTCAACGGCTGGATAGACGGTTTAAAGATAGATACTTTCAAAAATTATCTGATCTAGTCATAACGGATCAACTTAAACGGAGAACACCTTTCGAATTTAAAGAATATTACTTAGATGAATGGCCAAATATGAACTCTCCTGTTCAATTAGCAGAAAAACTCGATGAATTCGAAGACGTTAAAAAGACACTGAAGTAAAAGGGCAATCCATTTGCGAAGAAACAAGAATTCAAACCCGTTGAAAAAACTCATAGATATATAGCACCGAGAAAATTCGAATACTATAACAGAACAGATAATAAGTTTCCAGCGTCAAACAAATTTCAAAAAAACTTTAAATGAAGTCCTGACACCAAGTACAAAAATTTTAAAAAAAGATGTCAAGACAATGAAAGGGGAAAGGGTATTTACAAAAAAAAATTAAAAAAAACCCCCAAACCACAATGTTTTCCAAGCATGCTCGGGACGAACTATTAAAAAGTCACGGAAATTCGAAAAAAAGTTCAGAGGAAACTGCCACCCCCTTAAGGAAAGTTTACGTACAAAAAGAAATAAAAGAAGAAAATCACGGCGCTTATAGACAGGGTAGTACCGTAAGTTTGCTGCGAGAGTGAGGGGAGGAGGGGGAGAGTAGGTTTTATGGCGCAAGAGCCTTTTTAGGTTATACCGCCAAACATTTGTTATAAAAAAAATTTAAAAATGTTTATAAAATTTTTTAAAAATAATGACAATACAGTTCTTTTTTAAAATTTCTAATCACAAAAACCTTTTTCAAGTTTTTTGGGAAAAAAATTTGGTGGGAGTTCCCCCCACCGTCAGACCATATTTTAAAAAATAAAACAATTGGAAAGGAGAAGGGGAAAAATTTTTTTTTAATACAAAGTGGGGCCATGTTAAAAAAATTAGCTTTACTTGTCCTGAATCTTTTTTAAACCCTTGCTTTATATATGTTTGGGAGGATCGTTTAAAACTTTTTTTACATTTTTGATTTATCCAGAGGATCGGGCTCTTTTTCCTTTTGGTCATATACAAGCATGTTTTCCCATCAGTATATTTTGAGGTGCTGGTTTTCTGGGTTTATGGGAGTCATTTTATTTCTATTTCTGGTTTTTTTTGGGCGTTTTTTTCTTATTTTTGAGTTTCGTTGGGATGTGTTAAAATTTTTTTTTGGGATGTAGTAGCTGTAGACTCTTATGGAAACTGATGTTTGGAACATCAGTTGATAGAGGGAAAAATTTATTAAAGTTATAAGAAGGGGGGTATTTGTTGATAACGATGAAGTGGAAGTTTTTTAGGTTATTGCTGGGAGGTAAATGGGTATTGGTAATAAAGACCGCTTTGGGGTTTTTTGGTAGTATTGCAGATGGGGGGGAGTAGTATCTATTAAAGGAACAGATGGTTAATTCCAGATGACGATGTAACTGTTACAGAAGATGTGGAGGGTTTAAGGGGTTTTTTTTTTGATTTTGGTTGATGATTTGGAAACTGAAAAAAATTTGGAAGATATTGTTGCCTTTGGAACAGGTATCAATGGTTGAAAATAATTTAAAACGGCGGGATACTTTTTTTTGAATGGTTTCATCAGTTTGTGTTGTTTTTTGGTTACAGTTGAGGGTTTGAGGGGCCTGTGCAAAAAGTCTGGGATAACTGGGGGAACCATTAATTTTCGTGTTTCTAAATAAGGTATTTTTTTATTGGTTTTGATTACTTAAATTTTTTTTCAGTTCTCCACTTGGGGCAGATTTTCCCAAACCGGGGAATGAGCTTGGGAGCAGTTAATACATTTAAGCTCTAGAGTGACCTTGGGAAGCATGTCCAACAGACGAAATCTAGAGCAAGTAAGTTGACCACGGCAGGAAGTTTTGAGTGTCCGAACCTCTGGCACTTGAAACAAAACGAAGAGGATTCGGGAAAGTACCGGGGAATTTTTTTCAGTTAAGGGAGCCGGTTTTAATTGTGGAGGGAAGTTTGGGGCTTTGAAAAATTAAAAAATTTTATGTTTGGTCGGGATTATTGATGCATCTTTTTTAAATTTGTTATTTTTCTGACCGAATTACACCCCGTTCAGAAAAAAAACCCTCAAGGGATTTTGGTTCAGGAGTTCAACAGGTCACAGAAATGACACCACGACAAAGTTAAGTGTCTTGTGTGGGGAAACCCCAGAAAAAGGATAATTTAAAAAGGGTTTTTTCAAGAAGAAAAGACTTTGTTTGAGAGCGGGAATTTGTTTCAAAAGTAGAACCCCCAACGCAAATCGTTTTACTGATTTCGGGGTTTACCACCCCATTCCAATGAGGGGCTTTGTGTATACCAAACATTTCTTTACAATTATTATTTGGAAGGAAATTATAAAAAACTTTTAATTGTTTATATTTTATCGACGTTTTTATGGGTAATAGAGGCCTTTACCCGGGGAGCAGCAGCATTGGGTCCATAACAACGCGTATAACCCCCTTTACCCCCCCGTCCCCCACCACGGAGTCCAACAAGGGGAGGCAGTTGGGGGCAACTGGGGAAGAACCAGGCACCGGGGCCACCCCGAGTAACCCCCCAGAATATAGTGATACAGTCCAGGGGTGGGGTCCAACGGTAAAAACCCCACACCCCTTTTCTGCAGCACTAACCCTTTAAACAGTGTTCTTCGGGGATACCCGGGGAAAGGGACTACCAGCCGATTGACAGGAGCGGGCTCAATTCCCCGCCAACCCCTCTCCCGTGAAAACGGGGGGCCGGGGGGAAAGCAGAGGGGATTTAGGACCAACCCCCCCATACTGGGGGAAACGTGGGCAAAGGGAACGCAAAGGGGTCCCCCGAACACCATTTTCCCCTTTCGGACGCCGCCCCGGCAAACATGCGGGGTTTAGAAAAAAACGGTGTTAATCGAAAATAAATAAAGCAACATAATCAAAAATTTAAAGAAATATACAAAAGGAACAAAACTAACACAATAAAAAGAAAAACCAAATATGTTGAATAAAAGAGTTTTTCAATAAAAAAAACAAATTTTGAACATAGTTCATTGTGAAAAATTTTTGTGGTTGAGGGGGAAAGGAAAAAAAGGAAATTTGAATGGCAAAAAAGGGGGCCAAAAATAGAAAAGATCACTAGGGTATCCGGGGTTCGTAACCCCATTTTTCCCAAAAAGACAGTAAACCCCAGGAAGAAAAAGATCACTAGGGCACCTGGGAAAAGGTGAAACCCGTACTCACCTAAAGAAGGTGAGCCCCTGAGGATTTGGGGGAGAGAACACGCAGAAGAATAATGGACTCAAAAAATTATCGAAGAACAAAATACTTTCACAGGAGGCACAGGTGCAACTTGGTTTCCCGAACATGAATTTAAATTTAAATAAAAAACTACCATTGATTTGGGCTGGTACCGCCGAAAAATTTAAAAAATTGAAGCAGTTATTGGGTGGTCAACCTTTTGGAGCAAGCATCGATAAAAAAAAAGAAGGAGTTAAGTTCAACAAATATATGAAAATCAAAAACTTATCAAATTATGCAAATATCCAAAAATCTTCAAGAAGAACAGACCGCGTCATGTTGAAAATTGCCGAATTAAAAAGGGAACTCGAAAGTTAATCACGATTTGCCGCCAGAAAAAAGCATCCCGACGTCACAATGGAATTATTCTGAAAGACGAAGAACCAGTTGCAACCACCTCGTCGACTAGGTTCACCAAAAGACAAGAGGAAAAACAAAGGAATGAACAAAAGAGGAATGGCTCAAAGAAGGGTTTTCCCGAGTTCATCGGAATATACAAGTCCGATCGTAATGGTAAAAAGAAAGATGGATCGTCGAGGGGTTTTTGACTACAGAAAGGAACCAGAATGTGAAAGAAAAACCTTACCCCCATAAAGTTTTTTGGTCACCAAAAAGAAAAGGTATATTCACATTAGATTTAAATTTTTTTCCACGTTGAGGGACGAAGATTGCAAAAAAGTATACGTCCTTTTTCGTCCCAAACGGGCAATTTGAGTTCAAAAAATTTCCCTTTTTTACGAGCACAAGTCCGGGAGTTTTAACGCTATGTTTCTGTATATTTAGAGACCTTACACGGAAAGGAATTGTAATCAGTTATTTAGATGATCTTAATTAAAAAGACGAAAAGGAAGGTCTAAAAAAATTAAAATGTTTTCGGTCGCAAAAAAATACGGTTTAAAAATTTAAATTCAAAAAAGCCAATCCCAAAAAGATAATTGAATTTCTAGGTCACGTTGTAAAAAAATGGAACAAAAAACCATCTACCGAAAAAAGCGTCCAAAAATTCCCCCAAACCTTTAAAAAAAAAGTCCAGGCTTGGCAACCGGTTATTTCCGCAAATATATCAAGGACTATTCAACCAAAAGAAAAACCACTTGCATTTAAAAAGAAAAAGAAAACCCCCTTTTTTTTGGGGGACTCAAAAAGCAGTTTTGAGAAGTTAAAAGAATATTATGTCCGAAAGCACTCTTCTTTTTACAAATATGGAAGAAAAAATTCCCGACCTTTGTAAAAAAGGGATACGGCGCAATTTTATTACAAAAGCCGAAGATTGAAAGTTACATCCGGTTTACCATTTAAAGACAAATCAGCAAAAGGGTATGTGCTACAACAGAGGTATCGAAATTTATCAACCTTTAAAAAAATTTTCGTGTTTATTTTTTTTAGGAAAACTTTTAAAAAATTGAAACCCGACGTTCAGCATTTCAGAAGACCATGCAAAAAAAGGATCTAATTACTGTATAGCCAGAGGGGCCCCAAAAGAAGAATTTGATTACGAAATAGAAAGAGCTGGAAGTCGAATGAAACATGTTGATGTCAAGTCGATATCCGGGAAGGGGGAAAGGTTCTTCTGGGTCCCTTCCGTTTCGAACGCAAGTGGGTAACCAATCACCCCAAAACGACGTCAACGCGTGATGTTGGTACTAGTTCATATAGATATCACCGCCACATACCCCTCCCCGTGTTTCGGCGAAGGGGCGAACAACGATACCATACTGGCGAGTTGTAAGCTTGCGCCCTTGGTGGGTTGCGTCATTCTTAACGGTTTTGAGAATTTGCGTCATTTTGGGACGACTTGATTGGTCATTTGTGTGGACGACGAAATTGCGTCAGGGAGACGATTTTGGGGAAATTGCGTCAATGATAGACGGGCTTGTGTTTTCGGGGATAAGGCGCCAGACCGGCGCGTAAGGGGCGGTTCCTTTGCACGGCCAGGTACCAATGAAGGGGGGAAGGGTTCGTTCGGGTCCTTTCCCTTTTCGAACCAAATCGAAAAATCCCCCAAAAAACGATCGTAAACGGGGGTGTTGGTATGTTCATATGTATCCCCGCCACACCAGTACGATAATTTTAACGATACTTTCTTCAAAGCTGAAAAGCACGGGAGCGATAGATCCCCCTGGTCCTTCTGAGAAACAAGAATCGAAGAATTTTTTTAACAACGGGATATCTCCAAATCTTAAAAGGTCGAGAATTAATCAAACCCCAAAGCAATGGAAAAGGAATTTTAAAATTTATTCACGAAAATGGTCATTTTCCGTTTGAAAACGAAGAAAATTTAAAACAAAATTTTATTCCAAACAACCAACGTCGTTAAGAAAGTAATAGTTAATTATGTCCCATGTATCTTGTTTTAAAAAAACAGGCAAAAAAAAAAGGGGGAAACTTTTTTCCAAAGAAAAATCCCTCTAAGTACGACCATGTTGACTTTTGGCCCCTTACCTTCTAAAAAAGTTATCAACACGTTTTGACCGTAGTAGACCATTTTTTCCAAATTTCTTTGGGTATATCCCGTTAAAACTGTGTTGCTGTCCTGGAAAAGTTAAAAACTCAACAAAAAAAATTTGGCAACCCTGTAAGAATTATCACTGACGAGGTTCAGCGTTCACTTCAAAATTTTAACGAAATCTGTACGAAAAAATTTAACATCTACGGGGAAAAGGATTCCCTTTAAGGGAAAAGGACGTGAACGAAAACCGAACTTTTATTCCCGTCCTTCCCAAACTATCGTTAGACGACTCAATGAAAAAGGAAAAAATACGTCGACAGATTAAAAGAATATTAAACAGCATGGGAAAAAATGGAACCCCTTAACTTTTTTAAAAGAACCAAAATGCGTAACAAGGGGAATTCGAATCAGAGACCTACTGTAGAAGAAATGCGAAGAACTACAAGAAAACGTGAATTTTTAGAATGACGCCAAAAAAAACATCGAAACCATACAACTGAGAACCGAAAGACATACAACAAAAAAAAAGAAAGATAGCCCAATGTACAAAGAAACATCTGGCACCAAAGGACTCAATTTGGGAAATGACTAAAACTAAGACCAAAGTTCTTAGGTTTTTTATAAAATAACTAAAGTGAATTCAGAGATAGATTGAAGTGGAAAAGGTTGGTCATCACGAAAGGGCCGAACCCACCACCACCTCACGATTTAATGAAATTTTTTATCAAAAATTTTGAATAGTATTATTTTATTTAATCTTTTTTATATTATATCCTTTTCAGAAATTAATTTCTATTATGTGGTAAAAACCCTTTCCAAAATTATCTTATATTCGTTTTAAATTATTATATTTTCGTATTATTCTTTACCTTCGACCTATTCGAAGGTTTTTTTTTTGGTATTTAGTTAATTGCAAGTCCAATATGAATATTTTTTGGGATTTTTTTTTTTTATTTTAGATCCGGAATTTTTAAATATTGGGTATGCTTTTTCATCTGATATTTTATTATTATAAGAACAATATTTTTTTTTGGGTTTTTGCATAAACATTCATGCATTTAAAAATTTTTGGTTATAGCGAATCCCAAATTTTGCTTTTTGTAAATAATTTTGCTCCAACACTGTAAAAGCTGAGGCCGTCCCGTCAAAGGGGGGTGATTTTGTGGGGTATCCTTTTGAAGGGTTAGTCTATCCCTTTTCCAGAGGTCCCGTTTAAAAACAAAACAGTATTCACATCAAGCCCTCTAGCGTCCCTTTTAAAACACCGACATCAACCTTTTCGGCAGGGCCCCTAACACCCCCCTGGAGGGAAAAGTCGTATTTGCGCATGGGGCCCCTTCCCCCGCCAGGCGGTAAAACTTTAAGGCACCATAATGGTTTTTATTTAATCTCAATTGCCTTCCCCACAGTAATGTGATTAACTTTCCTATTCTTTTTAAATATTCCCCATGTAAAAACCCCCATAATTAATAATAAATTATTTAGTTTTCAACCAGTTTCTTTCTTAAACTATGTTGTCTATTTTATTTCAAAATTAACTAATACACCCTAAAAACCCCTAGACACCACGCGAATAAGACCCCGCTATCTGAAGAATTCCGACCTTTTGGAAGATTTCGGTTGGATTCCCACACATATATATATATTTATTCTAAGAATGGAATGTTGGAGAAAGGAAATTTTTCTAAATAATTTCTGCTATGTATTATACTTTCTTGATTAGCTCTAATTGTAGCTATAATAAAATGAATAATTAGTGTGTGAAAATTCCTGTAAGGTAGTATGCAAAATCTAAATAAGTTTTTGGAAATTATAAGTTAATGGCTAATTTTTATTTTTGCACGAAAACGTATTATTTTTTGTCATATTGTCGTATTAATTTTCGAACAGTAGCTTTAACGAATGAAACATATTTTAGGAAAGGAGAAAATTTATGTACTTTGAGTGACACACACACACACACAACACCGATCAGTAAATATTTCTTAAGATTCCGAATTCCATGAATGACCATAGCTTCATCAAACTTGCCTGTTATAAAAATAAACTATTCTCTGTAACAAACCCCTGATGAAGAGATTCAAGTGGTACTCTATTTCAGGACTTTTGATTTAAACCCTGAATGAAGATTTATATGTGTGTGAGAGAAAGACCTCTAAAATAATTACAAAAATTGAGAATTACGTGAATAAATGGGTGGATGATACCTTGAACAATATGGATGTGATGTGGAAGTTAGAACTGTGAGGTATTTCTCAAACAATAGCCACGAATCACTTTATTTACAGTATTTTACTAAAGATAGAAAATAAAAGTTTAGCGTGAGGCTTTATTTTTATAGTTTAGTTTATAATAGCTAAAATTTTTTCAGTAAATTTAATTTTAAAGTTAAAAAGGAACTAGATTATTGGACGAATTTTTTTAAAAATGTGAATTAATGCGTCTTTCACACATACATAAAAACAAATCACCTAATTACATAAAAGAAATTTAGCTAATATTTTAAAATATCACTTGCCTGTACAAAATCACAGTCTGATATAAGTACGAATTCATTCACCTTTAAAATGTACATTAATATTACCAATAAATATATATTATAAAAAAAACATAAATTTTCTTTATTTATAAGTGGCTTCTTAATATCTTACATAAGGATAAAACTCGAAATATATAATTCATTTTCAAAGTAATATTAATCACAGTAAATGGATTATTGAAAGCTTATATTACCATTTTTTTTATTTGTAATCAAGTTTCTCATTTACTAAGCTCAAATATATATTTCATCTACAAAACTAAATCCATTAAAAGTATTTTAATTTACGTGAATGAAAAAAAAAAAAGAACAGATTGTTATTTTTACAGTGAAAATTAAATACTCTAGGGAATTTAACTAATATGCTCAAAACATGGAAGAAAAAAACTGCATGAAAAACAATCTCTTAAATGGGGATAAAACTTTTATGTTTCAATGAACCACTAGCGGCAGCGATGGCGAACCAATGGCACGCGTGCCAATGATGGCACGCGACACAATATTTTGGGCACGTCACCGATCAAAATGGTTTTGATTTTAATTCAAATTAGCGAAGTTCATAATGCGAAGTATTACATTTAAACACAAGTGATTGTTTCTCGGTGCCGCGAGGAGCAAACTCATTTGTTATTATCTTGACTTGGTTGGACTGCTAATGCTAATGATGCGAAATTTTCCTACGCATAGCGTAGTAAATTTCGTTGACACTGCCGTATTTTGAAGTTTATTTGTGTTATATTTACGATTTCTAACCGTTATTTAATTTGGCTTATTCAGCAAAAAAACAACAATTGCAACATAGTTAATGTAACAGAGAATTTTTCATACTTGGTGGACCGAGGAATATGACACGATTAGTAAAGGCGACAAAGCGGTGGATGTTTTATGTTCTGAAACAGTTGCATATACAACATCCTCTGTGAAATGGATTTCAGATATATTTAACTGTTTGAAGAAGCTGGCTCATGCTATTTTAACCATATTTTCATTTACCTATGCTTGAGAGTCATTATTTTCAGAGATGAATAACATTAGACTCGCTTAGAAACCGTTTGGCAGATGATTCCAATTCAGCATGCATTCTGCTAAAAGTAGCACATTTTACAATCCTAATATGTTATTTATTATCTAATCTGCAACAACAGAAGTCACACTAATGTTACTTTAATTTGAATTACACGTGTAACTAAAACATTTACTAGTATACAGTGCAAATGTATTTTTTCATAGTAAATAAATAGTTTGGAGTTGTTAGCATTTAGTTTTATTATTTTCCCAAAAATCACAAATCAAAATTATTTGACGGCACGTCTGTACCTCATTAAACATATGTTTAGAAAAAATGTCACGTGGATTTATAAAGGTTCGCCACTCCTGCACTAGGGCAGTGGTCGGCAAAGTGCGGCTCCGGAGCCGCATGTAGCTCTTTTGCTCCTTAAGTGCGGCTCTGGCACAAATATCCACGGAAGGCGCAATAACATGTTCATTTTTAAAAAAAAAACTTGGTAAGAAAAAAAATTACATTCTTATTTTGATAAATTAAATTCTTCTATAAATCGAGAACATGTATAATTTTTTGTTTAAGTTAAAAAATAGATAGGTGATTAAAATTTTATATTGTAAAAATACGTAACGAATATCAAGTTTAATTTTATTAGTTTTCGTAAGCGTAAATATATACCATATACAAGCTACCTGCTGAAATTGTTAGCATGTTTTCGGCGTACTCCGGTGTGATACAAAGGTATCACAAGCATGCGCTCGCATACTTTTTCTGAAGTAGTGGGGTACGAATTGGCATCACGCACCAGCAGTTGCAGTGCGAACTGTTTTGTCTTATCTACCATGTCTGTCGTAGTCCTGTCTTATTAAAAAGTTGTTGTATTTTTTAATCTAGCTGCACATTTTACAGGTATTTTTATACGATTTTATTATACCTGCTATATATGTTTCTGGTTCCGGTACAAAATTTGTAATCGATTTTTCGATAACTTCTATTTATCCAAATGTTGGAAATTTTCTTCCATTTTTTTTTGGTCATATTAAAAGTTTTGTTATTCTGATGTGATGGGAAAAATTATTTTTTTCTTTTTAGTGCAGTTACATATATTAATAAAATTGTATTTTTTAAAAAGATTTCTTTTAAATTTTTATTTTCATCAATTTAATAATGATAATAATTTTGTACTGGTGGCTTTAGAAAAAAAATATATTTGGAGTATTTTTATAGGCACCCCAATTAACATGACTACCAAAAAAAGAAAAGAAAAACGGAAGATGAAAACCGTAAATTTAAAGATGAGTGGACCGAGAATTTTGCGTTTATTCCAAACTTGAGTGGACTTCCGACATATCTTATTTGTAAGGAGAAATTCGCGCATAACAAGAAGTCAAATTTAGAGAGACACTGTATCAGAAAGCACGCGTCATTTAGCACTAAATATCTTGCCGGTGATGCAAGGAAGAAAGCAGTTGAGGAACTTCAGAAGAGTCTAAGAGTCGATAACTTCTGTGTTTAATAACTGGATGCAATCTTCCAGCAATATTAATATGGCAAGTTTTGTTTTTTGCCAAGAGATTGCTAAGAGGGAAACCGTTCACAGACGGCGAATACATAAAAAATTGTTTTATAAATGCATCCGAAGAGCTATTTCAGGATTTTAAGAACAAAGCAGATTTTCTGAAAAGAATTAGAGTTACCATTGTCTGCCAAAACTATTAAAGATAGAACAATTAAAATGTGTTCGAATATAACCACCCAGCATATCGAAGATCTGAAATTGGTTTCGGCTTTATCAATAGCAGTTGACGAGTCTTGTGACATAAATGATACAGCGCGTTTCTCTTTTTCTAAGATTTATGTCTCATTAAGGCCCTAAAGAAGAACTTTTAGGATTATTGCCACTCAAAGGTCTGACGCGTGGAGAAGATATCGCAATTGTTGTAATTGAGTGTACGGATTAACATCATATTCCCCTCGATAAAATTGTGTCGATTTCAACAGATGGGGCCAAAAGTATGACCGGCGTAAGAAAAGGGTTTGTTGCTATTTTGAAAGAAAAAATCAATCACGAGATACTTGTGTTTACCATTACATCATTCACCAAGAAGCACTTTGTGCGCAAACATTTCCGGATGAAATTTGTAAAGTTATGGAATTAGTGATTACCATTATAAACTTCATTTTAGCTATCAAAGAATTTTTATTTGAAATGGAGAGTGAATACGCTGATCTTCTGCTTCATAATAAGGTACGTTGGTTATCAAGAGAGAACGTTTTAAAACGTTTAGCGTCCCTTTTTCCGGAAATTGAAGCATTTCTTCTTGAGAAGGGCGCTCACTATCCAGAACTAGCAGACGATCAGTGGATCCAAAACTTTTATTTCATGAAAGACCTTACGTCTCATCTAAATCAGCTTAATCGTTAACTACAAGGGAAAGGAAACTTAATTTTACCCCGATTTTAGAAGAAGTAATAACATTCGAAAACAAATTATCCATTTTTGCTCAGGATTTTGAAAGGGAAACTTTGTTTCACTTTCCGAGCCTGCTGAAGCATCGCCAAGAAAATAATTCCTCTATTAATAAACACCATTTTAAAAACAATATTTTTAAATATGAGGGAAGCATTTCTCAGCAGGTTTCAGGAATTTAAAAACAGAAGAGAAACTTTAGCATTTGTCAAAAATCCTCTTAATGCTACGATAACCGAGTTGAAATTTTCTCCTTTAGAAATTGACATTGGTAGTAGCTTTGAAATACACTTGCTGAATTTAAAAAACAAGGAGATGGGGCGCTCTAAATTCAAACGCCTTTGTGTTGAATTGGAGATATTGGAGAAGAAAAAATGTAATCTTAGTTCACAACTCTAGTGGGTCTGCTTTGAATGACCTGAAGAAGAAAGACACGATCAATTTCAACGCTTGGAATAGTATTCCTGACTCTTACGATCAGCTGAAAAAGCTTGCGTTTGCTGTTCTTTCCTTTTTTGGTTCTACATATATATACGAACAACCTTTTTCAAGCATGAGCATTATCAAGAGTAAACTGAGAAGCCGTCTTATTGATGAGATCTTGGAATCATGCCTAAAATTAAAAACAGCAACATACAAACCTGACTTACTCAAACTTTCCAAGGAAATGCAAGCACATTGTTCGCATTAATAAATATTTATTAATTATGAAATTTAGTTTAATTTAGTGTACTATTTATTTAGTGTAATAAAAGTTTACTAAACAAGCTGATTTGGCTTCCAATTTTTAAAAAATTGTTGTAATGTTCATGTTTGGCTCTTTGGCTAATAAGTTTGCCGACCACTGCACTAGGGCATAGAAAAATGCTATAACGCCAAACCAGGCAACCCAGAATAATGATATCATTTCACATCTACCAATGACAAGCATCCTCTTTTCCTTTGACTAGGCCGAAGAGGAATGCCCGAGGTGAGAGCAACTCAAAAAGTGTCCTTATTTAACGTTATGCCTTTCACCCTTCAACATTTCAATCAATAAACCAAGGTCGTATCACTTGAATAGTACAGCACTTGGCGTGATCCTGTTATACTATTAATTTAGCCTATGTAAGTCTTTTTTTACAAATTTGGTAATTTCAATTGTACAATTTTATTTAATTCTTCTTTCCTCATAAAAATAATTTGTTTAATAACGGTTTTAAACTAATTATTTTATCAACCTATTTTATTCACCTATTTTACTCTTAAACCAAAACAGTATTTTATTTTAGGACAATGGAAGAATCTAAGGAATCCTCTGGTGATTTCTCCTCAATAAGTGTAGTGTCAGAGGAATGGCAGGAGCCTTGCAAATTTGATTATGCTAAAGTTATATTTAGTGATTTGTGGTATGACGCAAATTCAAATCATGTCGAGTGCAAATTTCAAATTACTGATGATCTTCATGAAGAACCTAACAGTTTTGTAGGATTATTTCCTATTGGATACAATAATCTTTCAGAATGCCTTATAGCCAAATTTTTATGCGAGAGCGAACGTGAAGATGATGGAAAGCTTCAATGTGCTTTTAATCGTAAGTATGTTCTATAG
This sequence comes from Trichonephila inaurata madagascariensis, assembly GCA_019973955.1. Lineage (NCBI taxonomy): Eukaryota > Metazoa > Arthropoda > Arachnida > Araneae > Nephilidae > Trichonephila > Trichonephila inaurata. The sequence continues at coordinate 44,144 of BMAV01002070.1, read as the reverse complement.
CTTAGTTTGAATTTTAAAAAATTATATAAATTCTTTTATTTTTTAGGTTTTCTTGATTCATGTTACAGATATCTGCCTTATTTTCAGCAAAATATAATCTTTTGTTTTCTTGTAGTTGTATGAAAAAACTGGTATATAAGGAAATGTAGTCTACCGCTGTATCAAAGATACTTGGCCGCCATACTACGGGGGGTCCCAATGGGCATAAGCAGAAAATAGAATTAACCCATTTTATCCCACTGTCCTATTTAGAGGACGGCTGAAAAATATCATGTGCAAATCATTATTTGTATGTTGCAAATATTTTGACTGTTGGAACATGTAGGGATATGTATTAATTTCTTCCAGCTTGAGTTATGTGTCTCAACCCCGTCCTCTGGAAATTTTGCTTATTCATCGCATTTATTAGCGCTGTTTGTAGCATCTCTTGGAATTCTTTTGCAGAATTCTTTTTCAGTCTAAAATGGACACTTGGCTGGGCATTTTTTATGTGACATTACTCTTTCGGTATGATCCTGGTTGTTAATTAGAGTAATATTGTTCTTAGGTAAATTTTTGCAAATTATTTTTTAACTGTCCTCTAAATAGGACACTGGGATGATAGGCATGCAATTGTTGCATTCTTTCTCTCTTTATAACAAAGAGTAAAAAATAATAATAATTTCGCTTCTAATTTTTCACCCCTGCTTAGTTATGTCAGTGCAAAGGTTTCTGAAGTTAGAGGAAACATTAGAATTATTAAACAGTTTAGATTCATATAAGTGGGATATTGAAATTGCTATATTACCAGCAATTATTGCTGTTTTACCAGATACCAGTGTACTAACTGACGAAGAAGGTGATGATAATGAAGTAAATACTAGTGAGATTATTATAAAAGATGTTCCTGGATCATTGGAAGTTAGAAGTGGAGATAGTTTCCAGCCTAAACTGTTCACAAGCTCTAGTGTTTTGACAATAAAGAGCAGAAAAAAGCTAAGACATCAATCATTATGGATAAAGAATAAATCACTGCATTATCAAAATGGGTAACACAAGCTGACTCAACTGCAAGTGACTAGCTCAAGCAGATAGAAACTGTATTGAAAGATAAAACTCCATCAGAGCTTTTTAAGCAGTTTTATTCCAGTGAGGCTTATGATCTCAATGCAAAAGAAACTATGCGATATGCAGCAGATGTAACAAATGAACACGTTTTCTTGACTACTGCTGACGAAATAAGTGTTTCTATAGGAATTTTGCTTCAAGCTGGTTTTCATTCAAATGCCTGTGAACGTGATTATTGGTCAGATGCTGAGACCATAGAATTACCCTGGTGAAAAATGCCATACCATGAAACCGCTTCCAAAAGTTGAAATCTTATTTACACTTTGTAGACAATGGAACTGTAAATCAGGGAACTAGTTTGATATCCGGGTTAATGGTGCCAAGCGCTGCCTGGCACAAGATCATGCCAAGCAGCGCTTCTTGTTGCTGGAATGGAATCCAATATGGCGGCCTAGCGGTAATTTAATGATACACAATAATTTTAAATAATTGTTTTGAAATACCTTGAAATGTATTTCAAATGAAGGATATAGGAAGAGATTGTGAATAACCAAGATCAATCAATAAATAATGAATATCAATATAATATAATAAAAAGTAACTTGTACTAATAATAATATTATAAGCAGCATATAATAATCTTATAATATAATTTTATCATAATTATATATAATATTCATATATTATGATTTAATAACAATTATATATATAATATAATTTAATTGTAATTATAAAAAATAATAAGCATTGTGTTGTAAATAAATTAAAAGGCATAAGAATACTCGTATTACATAATTATAATTAACATAATTATAAATAAATAACATAAGAGAATAGCTATAAATAAATAACAAAAATAGTTATAAACAAATAACATAATATGTAATAATATTTATAAATAAATATTAAAGGAAACAATTATAAATAACAAATATATGATTATTACATATAGTAATAATTGCATTTTTATATTACATTATTAATAAAATAATTACATAATATATGTTAAAATTAATAATGAATATCGGCAAATCCTAGGAGAGAGCCCACACCCTTGGCGACAAAACGAAAAAGTGCCAATCCAGAACGACAATGGTGGCAAGTGAATACAGAGAGATAAGGTGGATGCGTAATGAAAATATTTGTAAACAATACAGAAATTAAGCATTTAAGATTAAAAAAAATATAAAAACAGCACGCACTTTTTTACTGCTAATCTTTTCCGAGTGGAGGGTACAGCGTAACGATAGATTTTAAAAAAGTATTTGAAGGTCTCATCGCTAAGTGAATGATAGTGTGAGCGCCGCCATTTTTATTCTGCAAGGTAATGGTCGAACATACCTTCGGCGTGACTGGTGCAATTTCGAAGAAAGCGTTTTATTATCGACCATGTTACAGTATGCCGATTGTTACATTTAGGACATTCATAACTCTAAGCAATAAATCCTTCCCTCATGCACTATTCAATCAGTTCTTTCTAACCTTTTGCATTTAACAAAGTAAAAAATTCTAAGCAACCACGCAACCATTCCAGCACGGTTCCCCAAAACAAAATGAAATTCGAAATGCCCGCCGACAAAATACAAAATTTCCAGAAATAGGTTTACCATATCTAGTGTATCAAAGTAGGGTTACCAAGATGGCACAATTATCGCCAACCCAAAATAATTCGCGCCAAGGGTGTGGGCTCTCCTAGGACTGAACCTGAATATCAATTACAAAGTACTGAAAGCTTGCAACATGAAACTTGCACTGCAAGTTCCTTCAATTAATTTCATCGAACAAAGAACATAAAAAAAAACATTTTTAAAATCTAAAACTGAAAATAAACGATTTATAACGATAATTAAAAGTACAACACTTATTCTTTTAAGAATAAAATATTCTTGTACTTACTCATATTAGAAATATCGATATTTGAAAATAGCACAAAATAAAAGAGAAGACAGAAACAATAGAACAATTACACTGAAATTGGATGAATTTTTAAAGAAATCAAATTAAAATTGTCTGAAATTATTAGGGTTACCACGGGAAAAAACCAATAAAAGTTATTTCTAATATACATTATCCCTGTGGCAACTACATCGACAGACGATAAAAATATCATGTTAACCATATTATAATGTTATCACCCATATTGGTGAACATAAACAACTTGGCGCCATTACCTCGGATATCAAACTAGCACCTAAATGAGTATGTTCAGGATCGATCCTTAAAAGTAAAACATTTATTTGCCATACTCAATAATAATTTTATGAAATTTGGAGGCGAACATGAGGACACAAAGATAAATTTAACGGGAAGATGCCAATTTTGATAAATTCTTACAACAAACATATGGGCGATGTGGATCCTTGCGACTGGTTGGCTGGACCATCCCATAAAAATTTATAGGAAAAAGTGGTACTGGCTTTCTTTTTTTTCCATTTCACTGGATATGGCTATTGTAAACGCCTGGATAATTCATAAAATTCTCAACAAAGATGAAATCTGAAACTTGAAGGAGTTCCGAAGAGCTGTAACAACCATTTATCTAAAAATAACTGTGATAATAACAAAAGGTAGACCTAGGATCTTGACTGTACTTTCTGATGCAAAATAAGATTCGTGAAAATAAGATTCGTCATTGTCAAAGAGAGGACTGCAAAGGAAAACCAAAAACATACTGTGGCAAATGTGACAAAACGCATTGTCAGGCTTGCTTTGGACTTTTCCAGGAAATTAGAGTGAAATTTAACGTAAAAGTGAAATATTTTGTTAACAAGAAAGTATTATTGAAATGAAATAAAATTTTGTACTCATGAATAGCTTTTCATCATTGAAGAGTGAAGTTTCATCTAAAACCTGCTAGTGCCAATTTTATCCCCTCTATCCCAGTGTCCTATTTAGAGGACGGGTCCGATTTCTTGTATAAAATATAAGAATTTTTCAAATTTTGTTATATTTAGTTTGTTTAGGTTTAACTAACTTTAGAAAATGTAATTCTACTCAAATTTGAATAAAATAAATAAATTGGGATAAAATGGGTTAAGGGGCCCACAAGGAAATTTAATGCAGGGCCCACTCAGGACTAGCTACACCAATGGTTATAGACCATGATTCTATTTTTTTCAGAGCTTTACTTAACAAAACATTTTACAGTTGGTAAAATCCTAGGACAGCACACTGCTGTATTTGGCAACAAAAGTTTTTTGCCAAGTGGTGCCATGGATAAACTCGCGTTTTTCAAAATGGTGTCTGAGACGAAAACAAGAGGGAAAAATGTGGTTTTCTATGTGTGAAGAGACGAGAAACATTGAAAAAACGTGGGTTTTAAAATGGACAACATAGGAAACATCAAATGAAAAATAAGAAATTAAATACAAATTCTTCCAAATTTTTGACATCCATACCAAGATTCTATTAATCCTTCTTTCATACAGAAAACAATTATTACTTTCTTACCTTTTATTCAGAAGAAAATCCATTTGTCATGTTTTTTCGATGAAAACGCAGTTTCTAAAACCGATTCTACAAGAAAAACTGAAAAATCGTTGCTTCTAAAACGCAGCTGAAGAATGAAGCTAATGAATGTTTTAAGCTGATGAACGTATGATCTACAATTTCTCTTGAACACAAATTATTTTCATACTTCGGACTTCAAAAAGGAATAACGTGGTTTTAAGAAAAGGTCTCATACCTTTCAACATGACTGCTGTTCAAATCCTGAAAAACTAAAAAAAATCCAGTCTGATTAGGGTTACTACTTCCATAAAGTTTGCAATGTTGCCATATTGTAAAATTTATTGCCAAAACTTACGCGCTAAAAATTTTGTCGCCAAGAAGTGTGCTCTCCTAGGATTCACCCTTTTCAGTTCATTATCTGTATAAGTGAAATGTTATAAACCGGAAATGAGAGAGAGAGAGACATTTCAGTTATTTGTGTGTGCATATTTTTAATACTAAATTATATCCTTCCAGTAGAATGGTTAGTGACGCTGATTGCTGATCCATAGGGCCTGGGTTTGAATTCTCGGAGGTTGGTGAGGTAAAATCCTATGAGAGCCCACACTATTGGCGACAAACCGAAATAAGCGCCAAGCCAGAACGAGATGGCGCCAAGCGAAAACGATAATTGTGGCAAGTGAATATAGTGGGATAAGGTAGATGCGTAATGAAAATATATGTAAACAATACTGAAATTAAACATTTGAGATAAATAATATAAAAACACCACTTAATTTCTTACTAGTGATCTTTTCCAAGTGGAGGGTACAGCGTAATAACAGATTTTAAAAAAGTCCTTAAGGTCTCATCACTAAGCGAATGATCGCGTGAGCGCCGCCATATATATTCTCCATTCAAATCCATCCAAAACTGCACTCTTTCGTTTGTATAATCCCATTCACTAATTACATTTAAGACATTCATAACTCGAAGCAATCAATCCTTCCTTCATACACCATTCAATCCTTTCTTACCTTTCACATTCAACAAAGTAAAAAATTCCAAGGTATATTCACTCACACGCGCAGCCATACTTCAGCCCGGTGTTCAATAACGAAATTCGAAATGCCCGCCGACAAAATACGAAAATTCCAGAAATAGTTAGGTTTACCTTATCTAGTGTATCAAAGTAGAGTTACCAAGATGGCCCAATTATCGCCAACCAAAATAATTCACGCCAAGGGTGTGGGCTCTCCTAGGACTGTACCGGTTGGTGAAAGAGGAAGAGAAGGGGGAGGCCCCTGACCACCCCCAGGGTTTTTACCTCAATATTGGGATGGAACCAAGCCAACGCCATGCTAGCTCAAAACTATGGCTAATAACAGGCCTACAACTAGTTTGTACTTTGGATGTATTTCGCGAGCCTCCATCTGATACCATCAGTCAGGTGGCATTACCAACGAAAACTAAATTTTATAATGGGTCCCATGTATTAGATTAATTTTATCACTTGTTGATTATTTCCAATCCTTTTTATGTAAACACAAAATAATGCCTTTTTTAAATCTGCATGTTTTATATACAAATCATTGTGTGTGTTTATGGGAAAATTAAGAATTGTGGTCTTCCTAACGTTACTCATTGCTTTGGAGTTCAATTTAACTATAGCAACTATATATTTAATAAAATTATTATTTTTTAGTCAGTACAGTTCCTCACCTGAAAGATGGTTTCTATCAGTTCCTTTATGTGAACCATGACAAAGAAGTATGTGGAGCTAGTTTGCCTTTAGAAATCAAACAGATGCAGAACCATCCAAAAGAATTATTAGATGATAGTCTTACTGCAAAGAAGGTAGACAATGGCTTTCTTTTGGTTTCCCAGATTCCATCTTCTGACTATGAAGAACTTTTGGATACTACAGACAATGAGGTTAAACACCAATTCTTCATTTTCTAAGTAACTTTTAATTTGAATAATTATCATTAGTAACTTTTATAACATAATTATTAATATTATATATAAGATTATATATATTAATAGAAATTTCAATAAAGAGATAATGTTTATATTCATGATATATACAAGTAATATTGATAGTATCAGTGGCGCACACAAGGGAGGTGTCCTAGGGGGCCGGCCCCCCAAAGCCCATGATATTTTGACCGATTGATTATAATTCTAAGTATATAGTACATAAAATTTAGTTAAATATTTGTTTTTAATGATTAATTTTATTAATTAATGCTAATTATTTATTCAATAATTAGTTTTTTACTGTTTTCTGTTCACGAAAATCAAAAGGAGCATGATAGAAGAATGGTGGATTTTCGACCCTGGACTCCCCCTTTGAAAAATTCCTGTGTGCGCTACTGGATACAGCCCAAGAGCTCACAACTGCCAGACCTTCGTTATTTTATAAAAGCTGAAAGTTTCTCTGCGGACGTCACCAACACAGGTAAGAACGATCAGCGAGTATGGAGTTTGGATTGTGGTTACTTGCACAGTAACAGGTAGTAAAGGTGCATAAAATAGTACCTCAACTTCCATAAAGTATAAAGCTAATTTTTTATTTTCTTGAAAAAATTGAAATCCGCATCCCCGCCAGACCCCCAATTTAAAAAAAAAATAATTATACTGTTATAGTAAAAAAAGCTGAATTTTTTATGTTCGGGGACCTAAAAAAAAGATGTTACCTCAAAACCCGGACAGTTTTAAGGGTTTTTTATCTTGCCAGACACATTGAAAGTCGCTGCAGGTGTTAGTTTAAGGCAACTATTCGCGGTGCGGGAGATAGGGGGTTTTTTCTATTGCAAACGCTAAAAATCCCAAAGAAAAAAAATAGTTTTTTTCGTTATAAGACTTATATAAACTAAAAATATTATTTTATTATTACTAAGTCCAAAAAAAAATTATTACATGTAAAAAACCCTACATCATTTGCTAATTTTCATCTTATACTACTCCCGTCCGGGCTTTTGCATCAATATGCTTTTTCCCTCAGTTTCTGAAAAATTAAGCAAGTTTATATATATGAATAATTTAAAAATTATGTACAATAATTTGACATACTAATTCATACCTGATTGAGTTTTTTTTGAATCCCCCTGACATAACTTGTTATTGATCCCCTTTAAACCATTTAAAAAGGTATTTATTATTTTTTAATCCCAGCCATTTTTTCTTTTGATATGTGGCTGAATTTTTCAGATGAGCATTGTTCCAAATGGCACATGTATAGTTTGCTGAGAAACTGCTGCAATATCGCTTTTGCAGGTTTGCTTCATCAGAGATTGTATACAAGTTGATGAACATTTGAAGTCAAAATGGCATCAACATCATAATTACCGCATTGTATAATTGATATAAATCCGAATAATATTAAAGCGTTTTTTTTCATCTGTATTTTCAATTAATTCCCCTAACCCTTGGCTTCCCCCCACTCTGGGTTTTTTTTTAAAGTTTTAATTTTCCTTTTTTGAAGAATGCCCCATTAAAAAACACATCCGGATGGCATGATATCCAGGTAAGCTGTGATTAAATTTAAATGTCCTAACTTTCATGTATTTTGGTTTGGGCCACATATTTAAATTATTTCCAGTACCGTAAAATCCAAATAACCAATATTTTTTAGAGGGTGATGTTAAAATTTTAGCAGCAATATTTTTTTTCAATAACTCTGATTACTATTTCTGCTGGATAGTTGATATTACATGCATGGTGTACCGTCTTTGTATCTACTTCCTCATGTGCTGGGCTGGGATGACAACCCTTTATCAACCTTGAGACAACTTTTGTTGGGTTCATTAATATTCATAATTTTCTGAAATTTATTTGTATAATTTTGTTGCCAATAAATGGAACCACTTCATCAGTAGCCCAATGCAAAATAAAAAAAAAATCAACCAGAGCTTCTTTAAAATTTAAAATTTTCAGCTTTTTCGTGAAGTTCCTTCATCGAATTTCCTCAGGCTCAGTTATGGTGTACTCTAATTGTGCAGATTCTAACTGTTGGGAATGCTCGTAATCTTTGATCGATGGTGTCAAGCAGGGGTGTCCAACACGCGGCGCTATTCCGGGCCCGTACTGTTGTGAACCAATCGACTCTTTTTTAAAATAATTTTAAATATCAGATTTTTAAAGGTTTTTCATTTTGAAATTTATATATGGGGAAATTTATATATATTTATATATATAAATCTACAATGTATTTGCCTGTTAACTGTTCTTGTTTTAAAATAAATCCTTTTTGATAATAGAAACGTCCTTTAAATTAAAATAGATTTATATTTTGTCAAACAGTTACAGTTGTTTTTGCTAAAAATTACTTTTTAATAAATTCTGTTGCATTATGCATACCCTTTTCTAGGGGATGGTACAAGATTCTCTGTGTGTGCGACTTTTTTTCTCCTCCTTTTTTTGTTTGGGTTCCCAAAAGCAATAGGCGTCGGGAGATGTTTTATAAAGCTTTAAAAATTATTCAGGAGGGTTAAGAAAAAAAGACAACATATACTAATCGTTGGGGGTGAGTGAATGTGGGTTTTTAGTAAAAGCCAATTCTGGCTATACTGGGAAACTTTTTTATAAGAAATTTAAAATATTTTAAAAAATTTAAATATAATGATAATACAGTTTTAAAAGTTAAAATTCCAATCACATTAAACCGTTTTCAAAAAAATAAAGAAAATTTGGTGGGTTTGCCCCAAATCAAACTATATATTAAATTAAAACAATTAAAAAATAAGAAGGGAAACATGTTAGTTTAAAACAAAGTCAGGCAATACATGAAAAAAAAAATATATATTTAGCTTTTATTTGCCTGAAGGGGTTGGTGTTAACTTGCGATATATGCTTGAGATGTTTTTAAAACATTTTTGACTTCTTGAATTTACCCGAAGATCTGGCTCAATTTTTTCCCTTTCCGCCATGACAATCAATTTCGCCATCAGTAGTATATTCTTGAGGTGCTGGCTTTCTGGGTTTATGGGTTTTTTATTTCTTTTTTGGTTTTGTATTTTGGCTTTTTCTATTTCTTAAATTTTCGTTGGGATTGTTAAGATGTTCCTTTTTGGGATGTAGCTGTGATTCTGATATGGAAACGATGATTGAACATCAGTTGATAGAGGGGCAAATTTATTGAAGTTGAAAAGAACGGGGTATTTGGTTGGTAACATGAAGCAAAGATTTAGGTTATTGCTGGGGGTAGAGTAGGTTGGGGGGCCCGAGTTAGTGGGCCCCCTATTAAAGGGTGGCCAAGAGCCGGCGGGGTAGAAGACCCATGTTGTGGTAACAGCAGGGGGGAAAAGGATATATCGGGTTTTTGGGGAGATAAATGGTTGCAAAATTTTAAAGGTGGGCATACTTTTTTCTAATTTTTCATCTGTTTGTGTTGTACTGGTAGTATTTAAAGGTTTGGCAATTTTAGCTTAAGTTTGGGATAACCCCGGGCTTTGTTTTTAAGCTTCTTTTATGATATATTTCTATTTGTTTTAATGGTTTGGGTTTTCTTTTTCTATTTTCCATTTAGAGCATAATTTTGAGGGGGAAGAATGAGTTGTGAGCAATTAATTTCTCCCAGAGCCGTGGAAGCATGTCCAACAGATGCACATCTAGAAAGAAAGTTTGTCCGGGGCGGATGTTTAATGAACCTCTGACACTTAAAACGGGAGAGGTTATGTATGGGGATTTTACAGTTAAGGTAGCCGCTTTTTTTTTGTTTGGGAGCTTAGGGCTATTAAAAGTTAAAATTATATGTTTTGTGGAAATTTTTGATGCATCTTTTTTTAAATTGTTATTCTTCTGACCCGAATTACACCCCGTTCAGAAAATCCACGGTTTTGTTCAGATGGGCAACGGTCAGGTTCAGTTGACAAAGGGGCATGAGTTAAGAGTTTTATGAGGACTTATTGTTACCGTTTAATTTAAAACGTTTTTGCGAAGAAAAGACTTTGTTTGTAAAGCAGAAATGTTTCAATCAGTAAATCACCGGATGTAATCTTTTAACGATTTAGGGTTTACCACCTATTCCTAATGAGGGCTTTTTTAATTGCAAAGGAGATTTAGATGACATTTGTTTTTTGGAAGAGAAATCAATAAAAATCTGGTATTCAATATCTGATCAATGTTAAGTTTGGGCAATATAAGGCCTTTTCCCGGGGACAGCAGCATTGGATCCATAACAAGGATACCACTTCATCCTGGGGCCCCCACCCACCCGGGGTCCAAAAGGGAGGAGTGTGCCGGGGCAACTGGCCAAAACCAGGCCCCACCCGGAGTACACCCAGAAGTAGTGATACAGTCCAGGGGGAGGATCCAACGGGTAAACCCGACACCCCTTTCTGCAGCACTAACCCCCCAAGCAGTGTTCTTGGGGGCACCCGGGGGGTAAAACCCCAGCCGATTGACGGGCGGTTCCTGCCACCCGCCCCGTGGGGGCCAAAGGGAACCAGAGGTATCCCTAGGATAACCCCCTCCATACTGGAGGGTGGGCAAAGGGAAAAAGGATCCCCAGAACACCCTTTTCCCCCCCAGGACCCCCACACGGGAAACATGCGGGTTGAAAACAACAGTGTTTCAAAATAAATAAAGCAAATAATCAAAATTTAAAGAAATATACGAAAAGGAACTAAATAACACAATACAAATGTAAACCATAAAATGTTAATAAAAAGAAAAATTTTTCAATAGAAAAAAAAAGTTTTAAAAAATAGTTCATTGTGTAGAATTTGGGCTGTGGTCAGGAGGAAAAGGGAAAAAAAGGGGAAATTTGAATGGCAAGAAGAAGGGCCGAAAAAGAAAGATCACTAGGGGACCCGGGGCGAGCCTGTTTTCCAAAGACAGTAAACCCCTTAGGAGAAAAAAAATCACTAGGGGGACCTGGGGTGGGAAACCCTATCACCTAAAGAAGGTGAGCCCTGAGGGACAATGTTTTAGAATGACAGCACAATCAAATTTCAACAATGAGTAGCGAAAGATTAATTCAAAAGAAACTCTGTAATTTTCAAGAAAATAGCAATTGTAATATTTTAAACATTATTTGATCCTTTTATTATTATATTATATAAACATTATATTATCTATGTCTGTATACATGAAAAATAATGAAAACAATAATAATTCATTTTGTTTTAAATTTTAACTCCAATAAATGTTTTTTTTTTTGTTTCCAAAGATGATATAAAGGTACATATTTTTATGTGTGGCCCGCGAGATTATAATGTTTTTTCGAAGGTGCCCTCAAGGTCATTTGGGTTTCACACCCCTGGTGTAAAGTATTGATCAAAGATCGCGTCCATTCTCGATGTTTATAATTGAGTGCAATTTGCAAAAATTGTTTTGAAATTTTTCAAATGTTTTTGGAACATTTTTTATTGTATGTAATAGGAAAAAACGATCAATTATTAGAACATCTATTTCTGTTTGCTCATGCTGAACCTCTTTCTCTAGGCATTTCATCAAAGCAGATTTATCGGTTTTACAAATAGTGCCACCCAAAATGGTACATGGGCAATGGTACTGAGGTCATTGGGTAAGACAAAATCTTTGAAATGTCTACTTTTGTAATCCATAGAAATACCCAGCATGGTCCAAAAAAAATCCTTTGGATTTTAATTTCTTAATTTTACCACCTACTTGAACTTCCTTCTTTTCTCATAATCTTTGGAGAAATTGTCAATGGACATTTTCTTCATATCTTTTCAAATCTGTTAATATCTGGATAAATATTGAAAAAATTTTTTACGTGATAATCTCCTTTTTTTCCATATTTAGAAGGAATGCCTCTACCGGTGGTGATGTGGATTTTCCAGATGAAATATTTATCTGTTGGTCTTTGGGCACTTCTGAGCAGAAGGGATTAATAAATCGATTGAAGGTAGCGATAAATTGTCTCAATTGTTTGGTATTTTTCCGGGTAATATGAAGATTTAAGTCTGTTGAAACATCTTGATGAGTTGGCAGTCCTAGTTCTAGATAAACTTGATTTATAATCGTAGAGCCAACATCATGATTATGAGCCCACCCAAAGGCGTCAAATGAATTTGTTAAGTGTATAACACCTGTGAGACTTCTAGCAGAGTCTGCATTTATAGTTTGCTATAATACCAGGTCAATCAGTTGTCTAGAAAAAGGTTTAGTGGCCCATTTGATACCAAAGCAACTTTGTTTAAATTCTTCGTTTAAGTCAGGATGGGTTTCTGCAACTTTCAGCAAATTATAATATTTTACGGTCCACCAGGCATAATTTTGTTGGTTGCATTGTAGTGGCCTCCCACTTGGGGAAGCCATCTCCTCATTTACTCGACCTAAATTTGTAGGAGGTAAAGATTGATGACCCAAACTAGCCATGAGAAATCTAATTTATTATTACCAAATATAATAGTCTAAGACAAGCCAACTATAGAGGGAAAATCTAGAGTGATATAACAATAGCTTAAAACCCTATGTGAATAAGCGCATGAAATCCTAATAGCTTAACTTTACTCAAAGTTATCTTAAGAATCCTAACTTCCTTAATTTATTTTAATAGCTAAAGCCCTTCCTATAATCACACGTCTAAATTCCGATCCTTACCGTAACAGCTCTGCTTTCCGCAACTCAGCTTCTTTTCCTTTACGATTACTAAACTTCCACTATATATATGTACTAGATAATCTGCATATCAAGGTTTCTTGAGGGGGATGGCTGTGAAATATATAATCACGTAAAGCCCCGTCACAGCATATAAAAAATATATTTGTAATTTTAGGCAATGTTGATAGAAAAGTTCAAAATCTCCAGTCGCGAATGCCCGTGACAGGTCCAAAATAATGATGTATAAGATTGATGTAAATCAAGTAAAATTGTGAAGTTTTACCGAGCTCAGACATCTTTTTCTTGAAAATATTGTAATTATTCATCAATTCTTTCAGATCTTCATTTTCAATGTGAAATGACGATGTTTCACAGTTCTTCACAGGAGTAGTAGTGACGATGAAAATATCAACGAAAATGATGTATGATTTTTATGTGTAATAATACTTTTTTTGGACTTAGTAATAATAAAATAATATTTTTATTTTTATATAAGATGCTTATAAGAAAAACTTTTTTCCTTTGGGTTTCAAGCATCCCAATAGACAAAACGCCCTATCTCCTGCACCCCATTTGAACGTTGCCAAACTAACACCTGCAGCAGACTTTCAATGGGTCTGGAAAGTAAAAAAACCATTAAAACTGTCGCTTTTGAGGTAACATTTTTTTTATAGGCCCCCAAATAACATATAAAAAAATTCAGTTTTTATACTATAACAAAAGTATTATTTTTTTAAGGTAAGGGGTGTCTGGCGGGGGCGAATTACACTAAGTGTCCGCAAGGGATGCGGATTTCTAATGTTATTCCAAAAGAAAATAAAAAAAATTGATCTTTATACTTTATGGAAGTTGATTATTTTATACACCACTACCTGTTACCGCTGAACCACTCAAACTCCATACGCTGATGTTTTACCTATGTTGGGGGCGCCCCAGAGAAACTTTCAGCTTTTATAAAAAAACATCTGGCAGCGGGGCCCTAATAGTATATATAGAGTCAAATTGACAACCTGACTGGGACATCTATGCATGCACCTCAGTGCCCAAGGTCACGTGTACTGAGAGTGCATAATAGGCCTTTGGCCGTTGTGGGTTGTTGAGCCACTGAGTTTACTTTTTTGTATGTATAAGAGGTGTAGCCAAAAAAAAAAAAAAATAAATACTGTAAAAGTACTTATTTCTAGTTCTTTATAATTTTAATTATATTCCCTTTAGTAAAATTTATTCTATAATCTTTGCACTTTTTCATGCAAATAATTTTTTACTGGCTAAAGTCGTGTTGAAGGTTATTTTCTGAAAGCATACGTTTGGTTTCCGTCCATCTTTTACAGTTTGGATGGTTTCAAGTGCTATTCCTTTCAGTGTTGATTTTACTCAGAGGTTTTAAAAAAAGTCCCTTGTGGAAAAGTCAAGGAAATAGGATAGATATCCAACATAGGGATTTTATGCTTAGTCAAAAATGTTTTTTTTAGACAATGCAGTATTATACGATGACAGAGGTGGGAACCTTTTTACCATTAGAGGCCACATGTAAATTAGGTAATAATAAAGGAGGCCACATAGGTCAGTGTAGCTATAAATGTGAATTTTTTGAAATTATAATAATTTTTTTTATATTTAACAATTTGATCAATATAAAAATCTTTTCCCGTTTTCTTTGCACAGGTGAATTGAAAAAAATTAACAATACGTTGGCGATAAAAAGTTTTTTAATTTTTAGGGGAAATTCAAATTAAGCAAAAAAACTTTTGCATATCTCAGCTGGACAAAAACAGGTTTGTTAAATTTAATCTGTAGATCAATAGCTGATAAAAAAAATTTTTTTTTTTTTATAATTTTAAAAATCTCTTTTGGGTTGATTTAAAAAAACACCTTCCTAAGGTTCTTTTTTTGCAAAAGTAACACATTGCTACAAATTTTGTGTAATGAATGCTTAAAATAGTATCAATAATTTATATCTAGAAGTGTAATACATTAATATTATTTTCTGTTATATTTATTTTATGTTATAATTGTAATCTGCCTCACACTCCTCCTGTTCAAGCCTTCGCAATTTGGCTTGTGGAAACGTTCGTTAAATCTAGCTACTTTTCTTAGCTTGGGGCTATATTAAAAACTTTGGGAAAGATTAGACTTACACTTTCGTGGCATAATTCTTAGTAGGTGCTTTTTCTACACTTCTAAAAAATACAGTAAGGCAGTTATTATTTTTATACTTAAAAAATGCAATACTTGCTTATTCAATTAAAACTAGAGCGTTATAATTAACTACTAACCACAAACAAAGTTGCAAATTTGACCAAATGATGTAGTGTGAAAGACAAAGTTTATCTACTTTAAATACCAGAAGCAATAAAAGTATTTATTTTGATATAAGGATCAATTTGTTACTAAAGCGTGATTAGGCGCAATTATTAATTTTATTGTACTCGTATTTATGGTACACCAATAGCGAAAAAAAGTATTTATTTTGATATAAGGATGAATTTGTTACTATCAAGCGTGCATTACAGCGTGCAGTTATCAATTTTATTATATTTATGGTTAGTTTTTTTTGGCAATAATAGCTTATACATAAAGATAGATATATTGCTGTGGCGGGCTTTTATGCAGATGGCAGAATTGTTTATACCTCTAACATTATCTACAAATAATAATACTAATAAACAATTATCGTTATATTTTGGACACTTCACACAATATCTTTATAAATTATAGCCTATGTGTTATTCAGATTTATAAGCTATATTATTGTAAGTTTCATTAAAATCCATTCAGTTGTTTTTGCGTAAAAGGCGATAAACATCCTCACAAGCTTTTGTGTTTATAATATATATTAGGATTATAAAATTTTTTTTAATTAATTATTTATTTATTTATTTGACATAAAAAGTTACAATATAAAATATTTTTGTGCTAGCTAGTATACCTATTCTTTGCACGGGTGAACTGAAAAATTAAACAATACAGATTGAAGGATAAAGAAGTCTTTAATGAGTTAATTTTATGTGAATTGCAAATTAAACAAAAAAAGCTTTTTGCATATCTCAGCTGAACAAAAAGAAAAAAAAAATACGTTTGTTAAATTTTAAGTCTGTAGATCTAAGCTGATAAAAAGGATTTTTTAAATTTATAACTCTCTGTAACTCTCTTGGGGGTTGATTTTTGAAAATATCTTCCTAAGCTAATCTCTGCTCAGCAAAAGTAACAAATTTTGTGTAATGAACGCTTAAAATGGTGTAAATAATTTATAACTGAAAGTGTAATACGTTAATATTACTTTCTATTGCATTTATTTTATGCTAAAATTGTAATATTCGAAGCAATGCCATTTCTTAAATTATAATGACGATTCAAGGAATAACATAGCGAAATGTTGGCGATAGAGTCAAGTTGGCAACTTGGCAATTGATTGAATGGTGCAGAAGTTGATATACTGTAGTGCCACCTGGTGGGGAACTGCAACAAAGAAGAAAGCCAAAAACCTTCTTTATAAAAAATACATATACATGCCAATTTTCATAGTTTTCATAGTGTTTTAAATTTCGGATCATTAAAATAGTTTATAGAAAATTTACATGCAGTGAAACTTGGTAAAGATTAGACTTACGCTTTTGCGGCATAACTCTTAGTAGGTACTTTTTCTACACTTCCAAAAAATACAGTACGGAAGTTATTATTATTTTTATACTTAAAAAATGCGATACCTGCCTATTGAATTAAAATTATAGCGTTAAATGGGTGAAATTTTTGTTTCCTGCCCCCCCCTTTTTCTCCCTCTCAATCTTTAAATCTATTTTTTTCCTTTCCATAATATACTGCAGCTTCCTGGTTTATCTCTTAATCAACAATTTGAGATTACTTTAAGGTTAATTTCTTTTTTTTTTCTTTTAGCAAAAATGATACCTTCCATAAAATTCAATAATTTCTCTTCCCCCCCTTCTCTCTATTTTTTTATTTTACCCAGCTGCATTCTTCCTTTATGTTTCCTTAAAATTAAAATGGGGAAGGAAATCTTGCAAAAAATAATCCTCCTTCTAGTGCTTTATTTTTAAAAAACATTTTTTTATTATTTTTGTTTCCTGTCTTTCTCTTTTTTTTTCTTTTGGTTTGTCTGGTGCATTTGTACTGGATAATTAATTATCGTTATATTTTGGACACTTCACACAATATCTTTATAAATTATAGCCTGTGTGTTATTCTGATGTGTAAGCTATATTATTGTAAAGTTTCATTAAAATCCATTCAGTTCCATACAAGCGTTCGCTATAATAATAATAATAAGGATTCACATAAGGGTAAAAACTTGTTATAAAATAATCATTAATTATTATTTTTATGTATAAAAATTATTAAATGTATATTCTGCTGTAATTTTTTGTATTTCACTGTTGGTACTTTTATTTATGTAAGCACGCACACACGCATATATACACAGCTGTTTGTAAAAAATGCAACACCATGAAGGAATCATCAGAGTTAAATGAACTTTGCAGCAAATTTCAATTATAGGATGTTATGTAAAATAGTAATGTTTCAAAGCCACCACGTATGCATGGCATGTGCATTGCCTTTTGAAATGTTGAAAGCGTATAAGTAGAAGGCTGTAGTGGGACCCATTGAAAATAGATAATGATTATTTGTTAGTGGCGAATGTTTAGTGAGACCTAAGTATGCCTCCACGACAAAATAAGGAGAAATTCCAGCAACTTGCAGAGTTTGAACCGGGGATCATTATCGCCTTCGAGAAGGATTTTTCTATCACAATAGGAGCTCGTGTGCAGCAAAATAGTTCCACAGTGATGCGAGTTTGGAAGCAGTGGACCGACGAGCACCGAACAACTCGGAAAACTGTCAATGGACGAGGGAAGATGACGTCAACGTGTGGCGATCAACGCCTGCTCCGCATGGCGGTGAATCACCATACAGCTTCCTCCATGCAGTTGGTCTACTGCTACAGGTGTACTAATGTCGGCTTCGTCAATTCTTCGATGTCTGCTGCACCGTGGATTGTGTGCAAGGGTGCCTTTATACAGGATCCCCCTCACAGCAAACCATCGATGGCTGCATCTGCAATGGGCTCATAAGCACAGAGCCTGGAAGGTTGATTGGCACCAAGTTGTCTTTTCAAATGAATCATGCTTCAATCTGTGGGACCATGATGGCTGCATTCATGTTAGACGGTATGCCGGTGAATGCTGCCTTCCAGAGTGCATTATCGAACGACATAGTGGCCTAACACCCGGTGTTATGGTTTGGGGTGTGATTTTTGTATCATGGACGATCCAATTTGCTACGAATTGTGGGTAATCTCAATAGCAACAGGTATGTTCGTGAAGTGCTACAGCCGAAGTCGTTCCCTTCCTTCAAGGCATCCCTGGAGCTATCTTTCAGCAGGATAATTCACGCCCACATGTTGCTAAGACTGTTCTAGACTTCTATTCAGCCCAACACATGCAACTTCTTCCTTGGCCTGCTTATTCACCGGATATGTCACCTATTGAGCACATGTGGAATTTGGTTGGTCGGCATCTCACTTGTGATCTGCACCCTGTAGCTTCAAAAGACAAACTTTTGCTGTGCATACAAGTAATACGGAATTCTCTTCCACAAGCAGACATTCAAAATCTGTTTGGCTCCATGCCACATCGTATCACAGCACTTACTGCAGCAGATGTTGGCTA
Organism: Trichonephila inaurata madagascariensis; assembly: GCA_019973955.1. Lineage (NCBI taxonomy): Eukaryota > Metazoa > Arthropoda > Arachnida > Araneae > Nephilidae > Trichonephila > Trichonephila inaurata. The sequence continues at coordinate 25,410 of BMAV01002070.1, read as the reverse complement.
CACCAAATACTGATTTAGGACACTTAATATTTTTTTTTCTTTGAAATTTCGTCATTTATTTGTTCTAATACAAGTCGTTTGTGCATTAAATTTCATTTAATTCTGATCATTCCTTCATGGTGTTGCATTTTTTACAAACAGCAGCTTATATATGACAGGCTCCGAGTCTGCATGGAAAGAATACCAATCATCTTCCTTAAATAATTCAAACTTTATTGTGCAGCATGGTAAAACCTTTGTGATATGGCTGCCTATTGACACCCAACTCATTTGAACAAAGAACTTTGTTACAGTGCCGGTTTATCCATTGAGTGCTCGTCATTGCTCAGGGAGCCTGAAGGGCGTGAAATTGCCCTAATAAGCTGGACTTAACCAGCTTTTCTGGTAATAAATTTCAATCTGCCAGTGCAAAGGGTGCCTGTAGATTTTCTGTGCCCAGGGCCTGAAATGGACTTAAATCGGCACTGGCGAGTTAATAATATAGTAAGAAACAATAAGAAAATAATTTTCATGTAGAGATCATATAATATCTCGGGTATAGTGTTCCCATGTTGCACTAACCGGCATTCTAATATTTGAAATGTACAATTGGCTATTCCCTCAAGTAGTAATTGAAACATACATTAATGCTGCTTCTTATTTGATTCTACCGATTTACAAATTGTTGTAATCTATGTAATTAAATATTAATTAATACAAGTACTAGCTTTTATGAAGGCAGCAAAAAAAAAAAACCTCATGGAGGCCGAGGTTTCCCCATCTCTGTGATAGGATATTGTCATGAAGAATCCGTGACTTATTTTTCTTCAGTCTGCTTCCTTTTTCAATTTCAGTTCCTTTTCCTACCTGTTCACAGAAAGTACTTAACACCTTAAGGTAATATTGCTGATTTACATTTTGACCTAGTACCCAATTTATGTACAGAACCCCATGCATGTTGACAAGCATTCATCATTGTTTAGATTTTAATTTAGCCATTCAAGCTTTCTTCTATTTTTGTGAACTGTGATTTTTTTTTCAATTTACTGATTTGCACTTAGTTTCCTGATCATAAGTAAAAAACCATCATTCATCTCAAGATTTTTCTTTCTAAGAATATTAAGTTCACATCCCAATGTTTTTCACATGCTCCTTTGAAATCCCTTTTGTTTGAAAATAAGATTCTTTGGCATAATTTTTAAACACTTCCCTTGTTTTAATATTTCTGTACAATCTGAAAGATTCTCTGTCATTTCCTTCCAGTTGACCTTTTCAAATCAATACACCAGTATTTTTTAAAATGTTTTTATTCATCATTGACCAAGATCAGGGATGGCCAACCAGTGGCACGCATGCCATCAATGGCATGCAACACAATAATTTGGGCATGCCAGTGATCAAAATAGTTTGCATTTTATTTTAAAATAACTAAGTTCATAATAAAATATTATGATTAAATGAGATTAATGGGTTGCGGGGAGCACATTCATTTGTTATTGTCTTGCCTTCGTTACATCGTGGACTACAGTTGTTTATGATGCAATATTTGTTTGCATATAGCAGTCAATGTGGTTGACACAACTTTTATTTTAAAGTTTATTTGTGTTATATTTATGATCCTTAACTGTTATTTAACATGGCTGGTTCAGAAAAAGAAGAAAAAGTGCAAGATGATTAGTGTAACAGAGAATTTCAAACCTGGTGCATCTAGAAATATGGCATTATTTGTAAAGGCGACAAAGCGATTCATGTGCTGGAACAGTGGTCTGTTCTTACAGAACATCATCTGTAAAATGGCATTTTGAAACAAATTACAAATCCTCTTGTGAGAAAAGTGAACCACAGCAAAAATAATTAATTGCTTAGAAACTATTTGGCAGATGATTCCAATTCAGCATGCATTCTAATAAAAGTAACATCTTACAATCCTAATATTATTTGTCATCCAAACTTCAACAACAGAAATCACACTAATGTTTTAATTTGAATTACACGTATAACTAAAACATTTACTACTATACAGTACAAAAAGTATTTTTTCATAGTAAATAAGGAGTTTTGAGTTGTTACTATTTAGTTTTATTTTTTTTCCAATAGTCACAAGTCAAAATTATTTGAAGGCATGTCTATATCTCATTAAGCTCTTCTTTAGAAAAAAAATGGATGTTGATCCATAAAGGTTCGCCACCCCATACCTAGATCATCATGAATATGAGCCATCTTCACAATCTCTTCTCATCCTCTTTGAACCATTTGGCACTCAAACATCTGCATTTTGATAAACATTCATCACCATATGGTTCTTTTAAAAATGAGTGTCTGTGGCAGATTTTCCAAATTTTAGAAGAAATTTCATATCGCCTCATTACTTTTCGAATTAAAAATTTCCCTCTCATTTCCTGTAAGTATAAAAATGCTTTCCTTACAATGTTTAAAATACAATTAATGTTACTATTAAAAAATTTAAATTACATTTCATGAAACAAGAAAATTTTTATTAGTTTCGCTTTTAATGAAAGAATTTTGTAATACCTTATGTCTGACGTTTCTGCAGAGAAATATTTAGTGTGCAAGAAAATATTTTTTTCTGTTTTCCCTTGTGTATGAGATTTAAATTTGGATTAATTAATGAATTAATATCCTCAAAATTGTTCAAATAGTATTTGGTAGTATATCGTTAAGGACCTCTTGGTAAATGCGAAGTTTGAGGATTTTCAATTGGCCAACAAACTGTCATTTGGTGTATTTCTGAGTGAGTGGGGCCATGTTAGAATGAATGCCTTCCATATATCTATCCCTTTATCACCTGGGTAAAGATATCTTGCCACTAACCAAATTGAAACTACCGTAAAATCTGACGTATAACATGCACTTTTAACACAGAAAAATAAGACCGAGTGCGCGTTATATGCTGGATATGGAAATGATAGTTTCAAAAATTTAAAAAAAAAAAAGAAAGAAATGTGCATAAAAAAACTTAGACTTCTATAAAGATCGGAATATGGTTTGTTTAAAAGAAATTTCATACCTTATGAACTTAAAGGGTTGTTTTTCTAGAAACACATATTATTTTTTTTTCCAAAACCCTTGGGTAATCCTTGTAGGAAGATTAGAACCGGGCTCCTTCTGATCCGAAAATGAGTATCTTAGTCACCACGCCAAAATGATCGTCATCGCGTGGTGGCTATTACTGGTTTATTTAGATACTGCTACACTACTCTCCCACCAGTTCGTTGGTGGATAGGTGAACGATTTTTTTTGTTAGTTTGTTATGGAGAGCGTGCTTTTTTTTCACTTATTATTTTTTTTATTTATTTATTATTTTTTTTTCATTTTATTTTTTCTTGCTTGCAGTGGATGGGCCACAACAGTTCAGAAAGTTGCATTTGCTTACTTCAGTCAAGGTCACCAATGTAGGAAGATCAAAACCAGGCACCTTCCAATTCGAAAACGAGCATCTCAGCCACCAAGCCAAAACAATCGTCATCGCGTGGTGGCTATTACCGGTTTATTTAGATACCGCTACAACCTCGAATACATGGCTTTAAAATATAATAGCATTTCTAACGTACATTGCAGGTTCCTTTGTAAAAAAGGGGATTTGCGTTATACGGCGAATGTATCTTAAAATTAAAAAATGCTATACGCCAGATTTTATGGTAATTCATTTCTCTTTATATTTTATTTACCCTACAATGAAATTCCTCGGTCATCATTTGCAATCCACAAAGCATTCAAGGGTATAAGTGAAACAGAGTTAGTGAAAAGTTCTGATATGATTTCTACAAGGAAATTATTACATCTATTTTGGCATTGAAACAATTTTTGCTGGCCAAAATGTTTCTATGTTTTCCACCACTTACTGTTATTCTATTTTTACTGCTAAATTTCTGCTGAGATGTCATTTTTGAACCTACCTGGGAGATGCCTCTGAATCAAAAATCCTTAATCAGTTTTCTGATCATCATGTAATTCAGGTCTGAAAAGTAACACAACAGAAAAAGATGCAACTGTTTTTCTTAATAAACATTTCATTTTAACTCTGTTAGTTCTGTAATGTTCAAGAACATGCATTAGGCGATTTTTCCTCTAATCTGCAGCTTAAAATAAAAAGCATACAGTATATGTTTAGATTTTTAATTTACGTTTTAAATTAGTCAGAAATTGATTATTGATGCATTTATTTAAGTACATTTAAACTAAAGGTTCCCTATTTGTATTCATTAATTACATCTACAAATTGGTAAGAAGAAAAGAAAGGCAGTTGTATCTTCCTCGTGTGTTGTAAGAACATATGTTTAATGAATTTTTTTTTAAAAAAAGCTGGTTTTAATATTGATTGTATATGTAGATTACTTTTATCTTGCATACATTTAATTATAGGAGGTAAAGAAAGAAAGTAAAAAATTGTTATTCAAGTCTCAATTAACAAATCAGTGAAGTTTATACTTTCAATAAAAAAAATATTGAAGCGGAAAACAAGCTATTTTATATATATATATATAGTTGAATTTACTTCAATGTAGCTATTATTGTAATAAATGTATTGATCTACATATTATTAATATTGTCTATTTCAATTTTACAGGATTTAATTGTTTCTTCAAATCAACATATTTTAAGTTGGAAATCACTAGATGGTATAGCATCTCAGAGCTCTGTTCGAAGTATCACGGTCGAGGAGCTAAAAAAAGAAAATGAAAAATTAAAAACAATGTACAAGCAGCTTCAGCAAAAGAATGAAAAAATACTTGAGGATTATTTTATGCAAAGTGAAGAACTTGAACAATACAAACAACTTCACAAAGTAAGTATTTAAAGGAATCTCAAGCAATCCAGCACTATTTAGAATTCTCATTAGTATATTTTTAAAATAATCAAATGAAACTAAAAAAATGTTAGTATAATGGGTGTTTTCTTAGCCGATTATTTCAAATAGCTTTCATTTTAATCAGCTTCTCAACTAAAGTTATTCAAAGAACACCTAAAACTGTAAGTTAATCTACATTTTCTTTTTTTTATTTAATGTAAAATATCAATTTTATATAATGTGTTCTTCAGTATCATGCCTTATAAGGAAATATCCTTTTCTATCAAGTTTCTTTAGAAGTATTTGAGATTTAAAGCTTTTCTGTTTTGAAAGAGAATGTTATTTGCTTTAATGTTTGCTTTGGGTTGGGGAGTATTTAAAAATTGTCTTAATGTATGAATGTAATTTGTTTTTTTTACCTGAAAAAGATAGCACTAAATTGTAGATGCTTAAAAGTGGAGGCTTTATTAATTAAATGATAAAAAAAAATTATTTGCTGTCAAGTGCTAGTAAAATAAATCCTATATTCCAAAATGAGATTATAAATTTCATTGTTGCTTAGAAATTTAACCCGTTAATGCCCAAATTATTTTAAAATTGAAATTTTTGAAAAATATTTTTAAATTACATTTTATATATCATAAATAGAGTAATTATGAAGTTGTATCCATTTTCCGTAATTAGCAGCTGAGATAATATAAATAGATCGCTGGGCGCTTATGAAATTAAAAGACCAAGTAACTTTCCTGCGGTCTTATATTTAAAAAATTACTAATTTAGGGTGAAAAATGAAGCTTTTGTGAATTTAAAAACAACTAATGAGATTTAAAAGAGAAAATATTATTTTACTGTTCTAAATTTACTTAATTACAATTTTATACAGCTAATTTTCAAAAGGTAAGTGTATTATAATGGAAAACATTTCAGACAAAGGGTTACGTTACATTTTGTACAAAACGTAAACTCTTACATTTTTGAAACTGGCATCTTTTTGGCTTTGTCTTTTTCTTACAACATGGTCTTTTCTATCTAAATGCACACAGTCTATTACGTTTGATCTTGATGACATCATCAGAGGTCTTCCAGTACCTTTCTTAGAATTTGTTCCCCGTTTGAGGTACGCAACAGCAATATATCTTTCGATGTCTTTTATACTTTTCTTTTCACAATTTGTTAAATTGAACACAGGATATACGTATTTACGATAGCCATGTCTATAACTCTAGTAAAGATTGTCCAGTACCATTTTTTGTCACGGATCTGAATTGTGTGTTTTTCTAAGAGACAGTCATGCTGTTCGACTTCACCCATATTTTTGTTATACTGGTGAACAGTATTAGGTTGCAAAATTTGGGATTTTTCTTTCAAACCTTTTTGATGCCTTGAAACTTGGATTAAGGGCTCTATGTAATGACTGTTTGTCGTTGTTGTTACACACTTGTTATCTTTCCATTTAACTATAGTTATTTCGTTCTTTTCGTCAAAACAGTAGTCATAAGAACCACGCGCTAGATGGCAGCTGCTCCATTCTATTAGGGCCATCATCATTTATGTCTATCGATTCATATTGTTCTTTTACTTCTATTTCTTCCATGGGTACACAAATTTCTACATTACCTGACAGATCTTTTACCGATGGAGTAATCATTTCATCATCATCAAAATACACTTAGTCAGTTAACTCATTCACATCAGGCGGTAAAGCAATTATATCAGACTCTATTTCCTTAGAAAACATATATTCTAATGCTTCTTAGGCGGTGTGAAACACTTTACGTCGAGATATTCTGGAAGAAATGAAACGGGGGAAAAAAGGGATTAGTTACCACTAACGCCCAGCGATCTATTTATAGTTCAGCATGTTTAAACTTACATTTTAATAATAAAAACAGTTATTTTTCTAATATAAATAAGCCAGAATAATTAAGGAATAATAATAAAAAAAGTATAACTTTTTTAACTTTTTTTCTGTTGGATACAAAATCGAAAGCTGCATTTTGAAGCTTCAAAATGGCGAACATCAGACGCTAGCTGCTGGATTGCTCTGGAAAATAATGCTTCAAATCTCATTTGGGGGTCTGCCACATGTGTAAGGAAACCAGCCAATGACAATACAAAGTGATTAAAATATATCGTTTTCACTGGGAGTTCTGAGTGGGAGGTGATCTATAAATAGATCACTGGGCGGTAACGGGTTAAATAAAGACAAAAAAAAAAAAAAAAATAAAAAGATCAAACTTTTGTAAAAAATAGATGTACAGTCGACTCTTGCTAATTCAAACTTTGAATAACATGAACGTCTCACTAAATTGGTGTATATGCTCAGCTCTTAGAAAAACTCCTGATTTTTCGAACTAAAACAATACGTTTTGGTACGCTCAATATTTCAAAGTAAAATCTGTGGCTGGCCAGATTACAATACTCATTAACTTGAAGTTATCTTATAAAACTCTCGACAATTGAAACACTATCTAGAGTCCTGTAGCAAACAGGTTGGAGTTTACATGTTTTGTGTTGTATTGTCTGTGTGTCTTCCTTGTAACATAGCCCCTTTGATGACCATCTGTCTGCAACCCCTTCTTTGTTTTTCCCGGTTCCTCAGGCAAAAAAAACACTTTTATTGCTTTCCTTCTTCAAGTGGATAGTTCTTGCCGCATCTGTGGTCAGCCATCATTATTCGTTTAACATGTGGCCTTGCTACACATGTGTTCAGAAAGGATGATCTACTATTGTGAGGAAGAAATGCATTAGGCTGTGTTTTTTGTGTTGGACTGACATAACGATTTATGGCTCATCTGTTTGACTTATAACATGGACCACCAAATAAAGTATGGGCTGGATTGGACCCTGGTTTTAAGAACCAATGGTGCTGGGGACAGTGTCTGAGGGAATGGGGTGCAAAATGATTTTATTTCCAATTAAATTCCGTTTGGATTTAATCAGGTTAGTATCCTAGTTTATCATTATACCAGTTTCAACTAAGCAAACCAAACATTTTGACAGGCTTACCATATGCCAAAATTTTTTAAGTAATTCATAAGCTATTAATATCCTGGGTTTTATATTTTAAGATTATCTTAATTTGAAAATCCATTTAATGATAACTTTATTCAGAAATAAGTTATGAATATTTTATCTATTATTTAGGAATCCCTTACCTTGAAAAAATATGCTTGCTGGTATAAATAAATTGTAGCAGAAAAATAAAATAAATACTAACATTAATTCCAAATGGAGTCCAATTCTTTTATTCCACTCTCATGTTGAGTTATATAAAACAAATGATATATTTCAAAATGAATTGAATGTTGTGTAACAATCACGAGCAGATTATTAATAGAAAATTAAGTCATGGGGCTTGATGAATAATGCTGTATTGATATTCACCACAAAAGCATTTAAATAAAGAGAATAATTCTGCATGCCATCAATAAACACCAAATTGCTGATGTGTTTGTACTTGAAGAAGTTTCACTGTTCCAAGTAAGTTCTTAGGGTTAAATTTTTATTTTTTCTTCATACTGTGTTATATTCCCATTTATACCATAATTGCTCATCTGCGATGAAGTATGTAATTCTAAAAAAATGCTGGCTTACTTATATTATTTTTTATATTTCCCTCTTTTTGAAAAGTAGCCATGTTGAATCCACTAATTTCTATATGAACATTTTCAGATGAAATTAAAGAGCAAAATTGTTAATTTAATTCTATAAAAGTTTTTAATAATGCTCAAATGTGTAGATTCTTACAGATTTTCTAACAATGAATTTCTTGTTAAAAAAATTATGTCAGACTGCCATTTCTTGTTTTGTTTTCTATTTGATTTCCCTCTTTAAAAGCACTTTGTCACACAATAGACAGTGAAATAAGAAAATTTATTAATAATGTGAGACATTTCATTGTGATTTACTTATAAAAAATTATCATTTTCAAAATTATTATTTGTTTCATTACAATTATAAATGTTTCTTTTTTTTGATTTTGAGCTCAAATGGATAATCGCAACAATAATTTAAATTCCACCAAGATATTAAAAAAAAGTTGCAGAAAATATAGTGCAGGAATTTACTGGAAAATGTTTGGTACTTTTCACAAATGTGTACAAATGACTTTTGTTATACTTGTCTATTTTGCTTTTTTTATTTTTACAAAAAAATGAAACAATATTTTAAACTGGTCTTGTAGGTCCGAGTATGGCAAATCAAATGTAGATAATAAAATTTCTTTCTTTCAAATTAGATTCGTACAAGTCTTTTCCTAAAAATTTCTGAAGTATCTTTTTAAAAATGCCACTGTAAATATGTATACAGAGAAAAAAAGAGTTCATTGGTATTTTTGAATGACTCAAGCATGTAATTTTTGAATTTTTTATTATGACATCATACAATTTAACATAATTGATTGTGCAATCATTTGTTGTGTAGTTAAATTCCTTATAGATTTTGACATTGGCTTTTTATCTGAAAGACTTGGGTCCTCATTTGGAGGATATAGAGAAGTGTATTGTGATTAAAAAGATCTAGAGATCCTCTATCATGGTTTCCATTGTGTTCTTAGTTGTAACAGAAATGAATGTTTTTAAATCATTTATCTTTAAATGTGCTTCCAGATAATTTAATACTAACCTTATCGTGTAATGTTTCATTGTTTTTTTTTTATATAATAAACTTCATATTAAGAGTATGATTAAAAGATGTAATATATGCTCCATACTGCTCATAAAGAACCCTTTTAGTATAATGCAGAAAGCGACTCTGCTTGAGACACCATTCTAGAGCGATGCTAATATCTAGTGATATTCCCAAGTTAATTTTACTAATAATTTTTTCCATTTTTACAATGGATTTGTGCCATTTTCACCTAAAATCTTCAACTTGCCTTTCAAACATCCACAAAAATTCATTATTTGGCAGGAGATATTTGATGGTCTCTTTAAGTATCTTGTTTGTTGAATGTGCAACATGTCTTTGTAAGAAGCTCTGTAACTGTTGCAAGGGAAGAGACCTTTCACTATTGTTAGTTCTTATTTCATTTTAATAGGCAAAACATGCATTTGTCTGTTAAACATGGATTCATCTGGTTGATGAATTTCTGAAAAGTGGAGATATTTGTTGGATTGAGTGGCCAGCTAAATCTCGGACCCAATCCATATAGTGCATGTATGTTGTTTTCATTTGAGATAATTTTGCTTTCCAAATTTTAAAACCAACCTGGGCCTGAAAAATGTTTCTGGATGCACAGTATTGACTGTCTTAAGGTTTCTGTAAACTTCCTGATTTCCAATATGAATTCATTTTAGGAGAGCTGCATAACATCAGGAAACCTTAAAACATGGAAGAATGTATTGTTCAATATTCTAATCCAGGGGTACTCAAACTTTTTTTCTGCCGGTCTGCATACATTTGATGGCTATTTCACTTGGGCCGCAACATGAGTATTAACGGAGGAGGGCTGGGGAAGAAATGCTTTAAGACGGAAAAAAAAGGGAAATTTAAAATGTGTAAATTGATCAAAACATTGAAACTCATATTTTGCTTTTTTTAATAATTATTTTTTTTTTATTTTTGTCACTGAATTTTTCTAAATTGGAAGCATTTAAGAATCACTCCTTCACAATTTCTGCATCAGTAAATGGTTTCATATGATTACCAATAATATAACAAATTTCATAGGTTGCCTTTGTTACCACTGTAACATTACCACTGACAAAACACTTTTTTACTGTTGTAAAGACTATTCAAGAAAATCTATTTATCACCTCTTGTAAGAGATCTTCGATGAAAAGTATCATTGAATGCAATTACTGTTTATTGATATTTTTTAAATACAACACATTCTTGACAAATCAAACAGTTACTGATCCATGCTTGTTTTTCACTACAGAATAGTCAACTTCTTGAAACAACCTACTTTCCTCAAATATTTTTCACTTGCAAGATATGAAAGATAGTTAAAAATTAATCCCACTCATAAAATGGTCGCTACTCTACTGTTTATTATCACTAATCAGAACAAAAAATCACTTTGCACCCATATGACATAGACAGCAAAAAACTTAAAGAATTTCCCCACCAAATTTTTATAAATAAATTAATATTTCAGAGGAATGGGCCATTACCGGGCCACTTAAAAAGGTCCTATGGGCTGCAGGTTGAGTATTGCTGTTCTAATCCCTATTTTTAATCTTCCATCACTGATAAGTCTTGCATACAGTCATACATGTATACCATAATTGCTCTGTTTGTTTTTATTGAAAATTTTTGTATCATACCATTCAGTATCTACACTATTGAAATTCGTAGGTAAACAAACGTATCTATGTTTCTATGTGTGTCTATCTTCTCACGAATCGCACTGCGCAGAAACTCGCCAAAAGTACTGAAAGGTAGGGAATGACGCGAGAAAGCCATTTTAAGCATTTATATTTTGATATTGCAATTAGTTAAAAAGATATTAAAAACCTTAAAATGCACAATTATTTATTAATTTTTATTATTTCAAAACCCAAGAAGGAAAACTATTGTTAAAATGATGAATATAATAGTTTTGTATAATATACTTTTTGCTCATCAGATACATGTTTTAATAATTTACTAAACACAATGGAATGAAAAACTATAAAATTAAAATAAAATATTGAAGTGTTTTTATCAGACAGTTTTTTTTCTTCTTTTTGAATGTTTTTTCGGTAAATGTGTAAACATATATCTAGGCTTTCCCCCATACTGTTTTTTTTTTAATAACTTACATATATATATGTTTAATCAAACATTCAGAAAAAAGCAATGGTTTCAATACCTATCTGTAAATTTTTCTTTTATTTATTATAGAAAATAGATTTTAATTAATATATATGTTTTTTTATTATTATTATTATTTCGTTACTATAAATTAGTTATTTGTTAATTAAAAAGTACATCATCTATTATTTTGGATAAAAATATATTTTAGAGACATTTTTATGCTAACTATGTAATAATTGATTGATTAATGGAAGTCTGAAATCTATTTTATTGTTTTAGGTTCTTAGAAACTGTTATTAAAAATGATGAAAATTTTTTGTTTTACTCTTAGCACATCAGAATAGATTTCTTTTTATTGCTTCACATTAATAATTTTTTAACTAACACAGTATTGTTTTTTATAAATCATACATTGAAATTTGTAGCTATATCTTACCTGTGAGTGGGGGGGAGGGAACAATAATTTTAGACTAAAAAAAAACATCGTATGAGGACTATAGAGAGGGAAAAGAAACCTGTCTTAAATCGAAAATAAGTGGAACAACTTTCAAGAAAGGGAAATTCAATGAAGAGAGACATAATTATAGAAATAACATTGTTTGCGTACAAACACACACAGAAATGCTGGCATCATGAAGGAAAGAGAAAGCCAGTGCAACGCTGGGTCATGCAGCTAGTTTTATATCATATCATGTGTCTTATTATATCAACCTTCATACATACTTAATTTCATTAAAATATCTGTTCTGGATGCAATTTGACTAGAAAGTGAAAATTCTGTTAGTTTTAAAAATAAGTATGAAACTTATATATTTTTCGTGGTGATTAAATTTTTTATTTCAATAAAAAAGAAGCAAATAAAGGTTTTTAATTAAGGATTTTAGTTAAAGTCATATGATAAAAATGTCAAACTGGAAACTTTATTTTGCAAACTTTAATATAATAGGTTATCTTATTACTCAGACACTGAAAAATTTTCTATCATTTGGCAAATTAAAATAAATATTTTAATCCATTTCTAGACAAGTTTTTGTTATCCCTTCTACCATTTTTACAAAATGTAATTTATTTTTCTTCAAAATTTCTTTTGAATTGGTTTGATGTTATAAGTAGTGAAAATTTTCATTCAAATTAGAGTTATTTTAATATTTTTCTTTTTAGAATTCATTACAATGCTTTTATATTTGGGATTTATTATTTTTGCCTAAATTTTTTTAAATATTTTTGTAGGATGATCAAAATTATAAAATACAATAAATTCAGTTTCCTATGATTATTTTTTACTTTTTCCTTAATTGGAATTTTATTTGTATGTTAAATTACATTTAATCACCATTTTAATTAGTGAAGTATTTCTTTAGTGTTCAAAATTGAATTTCACTATTGATAATGTTATTTTTTATGGAAATTTATTTCTTGCATTATCCTTAAAAGTATAAATTTTAGCCATTATTTTACTTTTCTCTTAACACAATTGTTGAGAAAATTAAAAAGAATTTGTTTTCTTGTGTTTTTCTTTTTATCTGTGCCTAGGTTTAAAAAATATTAAATTTATCACGCACATCACCTCCTAGTTTTAATTCATACCAAGTTTGCTAAGTGGATAAACACAGAAAATCTTTCTTATTCAGGATTTTGTTGTTTATTTTTCTTGTTTAAACCCTTCATATTGTAGAATCTTTAAAAAATTTTTTTTTGAAAACAGTGAGTTGTATTGTTAATCTTTCATTATCTTATAAAAGTGACATGATTGGAGGTCCATGTATTTATTTAACGTTTGAGTTTACAATTCTATTTGCCCATTGATTATTGGTATTATAAAAAAGAAGCTTGTTTTTGAGAAGATTATTTTAATTAATATATATCATTTCTTCATTTTTATCTGTAGTTTCTTATGAACTTTTAGCTTCTAGAATTCAAAATTAGTATTCATGAAAGACAATTCATTCATTCATATATATATTTACAGGTGTACAAGGAAAAGAAACAAGAAATGCAAATTACTCAACAATTTGATCATTTACATTTCACTGAAAGTGTGAATGATAACAATCAGTTTGCATTAAAGGAAATATCAAATTTATATGAATCCTTAAACAAGGTGAGTTTTTAATAAAAATTAATTTATTTTAAATAAAAAAATATTTTATTCAGAAATCTTTTTTAAAAAAATAATAATTGGAAGCTTTTTTCAAAAAAGAGAAATATTTTTCAGAACTTTTTTTAACCCCCAGAGCACTAAGCTACTGAACTCAACAAAAGAAAAACTGGTTCAATGTGAAAAAAAGTTGAAAGATGCAGCTACAGCTCAAGAAAAGGTATTTTTGATTTTAAAAAAAATTTATTGATGTTGCATTTTTTTCCTCTAAATCATGTATTGGGTATTATTCAAAAGTATTTCTATAAATATTTTTCTACCTAAGACCAAAAATCTGAACTAACCTGGGTTAAAAATCTGCTATAAGTCTGACAAAATTCATTGGCTTTTTGCAGTTGTGCATGTAAAAATAAAAAAAAAAAAAAAATGAACAGAGAATAAAATAAAAAAATTAGTTACTTTAAAAAAGATTGTTTCAAATTGCTAAAATTAGTTTCAAACTTGCTATTCAGTAAGACTCTTTAAAATTTAAATGGTGTTGTGATATACCAGCAGAAGTGTTAAGTGAGAATAGTTAATAATTTTGATTTTATTTTTAATCTTTCATGCTTATCAAAAGATGTAACTCTTACTTTGAAAGTATCATTATGTATAAATGTGTTTCAAAGAAACATTCATATTGAATGAAGAAAACTAAATTATAAAAAAAGTTTATATTTTTATTTTCAATTGTAGTTCAATTTAAATTAAAAAGTAGTTGTATTACTTAAGTCATGCCAAACTAAAATAAATGTATTAAACTTTTTTTCTAAATAAGTTAAAGAGTAAATGAATTATAAATGCTTCTAAATGCCTTTAAATCACTGAAAGATGAGGTAGTGTGAAAACAGGAATTACAAGGCAAGAATGGTCTGAAAGTAGAACCCATTGTTTGACATACAGTGAAAATAGTTTAACATGAAGCTGAGGGGACTGAAATAATTTTTCATGTTCAAGGACACTACAAAAAAAAAAAGCATATATTCAACAAAATTAAATTTATTGTAGTACATTTTTCATTTAAATATATGTATCTTTCCATGTATTTAATAAAAAATCAATGAAACAAAAGCATTCAATTAGTAAATTTAATACCAATTTAGCAATACCAAAATTTACAGATATCCGTTTTGTCTATTCTTTTTGATTAACAACCTTAAGAAGCTCCATCTTTATTTAAGGAAAAATAGAAGTTTGCTTCCCCTTCAGCTCTTTGCACTGTCCTTGTAAAAAAATTCTTCTAAAATAAAAAAAAAAAACTGCAAACCAAACTCACTGATTTTTATTTACATTGCAATGTATCCATCACCGAATTCCAAAGCCAACTGACGAGAGAAAATGTTTTTGTGTGGTGTTTGTAGGGATGGATGGACGGGGAGAGTAGAGCTTATATAATTGGAATTGACTTGTGTTACGGGCTGTTCCGAGGGTATTTCAAAACCAAATTAGCCTCCTTTCTATGAAACATGTAAAACCACCTCTTTTTCATTTCATATCCCTCTTAAATCTGTTGTTTTTCGTATTTTGTTCATTCCTAGAGGGGAAATTTTTTCCTGTTAAGCAATTTTCATTTCATGTTAAGGAGGAAAAAAATGCATGAAAATACATAGTAATTTGTCAGGACCATTGTATTGTTTCACGTTAGCCGATATTTTGTCAAGCATTTTTGCATTAAACATATTCACTTTATTATTCAAATTAATTTCATTGTGTCATATTCATTAGTTGATAGGAAACAACTCTAAAAGAAACTTTTTGTTTTAACTTCTGTACTTCACTTCGGTACTTGTGGTAAAGGTGAGTAATGAAGCCGTAATATAATTATTAAATTTATCTTTTTTTTACCACTTTGTGTTGTATCTCAAATCAAATTTTTATAATATTCTTTTGCTATACTCTTGATTTATATTTTGAGTAATAATTTTTAAAAGACATTTAATGTAACTGTGTCTTTTCTTTATCTTATATTTAGAACGAAGAAATAGAAAAGCTTTGCAGAGAAGTTAATGATTTGAGGAAAACTGTGGAAGAGAAAGATGCTGCTTTAATTACTGTAATAAATTTTTTTGAAATTTTATAAATTAACATGCAATTGTTATTTTATAATAAAAATTTATATTCATTTTTTTCTTTTCAGGGAACCTTAAAAATTGAAGTTTTGGAAACAGAAGTTGAAAACTTGAAAAATGAGCAGATAATATCAATATCAGAAACAAAGGTAATCAAATCATAATGCAAATTTTGGCTAATGAATATCTGACAAACATTAACCCTTTATATACCACATTATGATTTACTGCAATCTTTTTAATGCAATATTTTTTTTGGATCACTACAGTGAAAATTAAAGAGATATGCAAAAAAAAATACTAAAATTTGGGGGAAAATTTTAAACCAAGGGGTTAATTTCTCAAAAGGGTAATTCCACTGTAAAACTAATTATATACACCCCCTTTACTTTAAAAAAAAATAAAAAAAACCGTTTTCTAAGGTCTTCATTAACATACAAAAAAATAAAACTTGAATTTTGGCATTAACTAGTTTTTAAAAAAATGATAATCTTTTTAACCTGCTGAAAACGCTTTTTCAACTGAAAAAGCAATTTTTGCTATAAAACTACCGCCTTCCCAGATAAAAAAACCCCATCATAGAACCCCGGGTGCCATACATCTTGGGAAAAGTGGATTTGAGAATATTCCCGCAAGTATTGCCACAAAAATTCAAATTGGTTATTCTATGTTATTTTAAAGTGAGTGGTACTTATAAGTACCGTTGGCAGATAAAGGGTTAAAAGTTAAAGAAATGAGAAATGCTTTTAATGTAACTTTAAAGTAACTACAATTTGCTCATAAGAAATTGTTACTAATTAGGCCCTGTAGCTACCAATCCCTCAATGCTACAGGGGGTCCGAACTTTAGGGGGGGCCCCAAAAGTTCCAGCCCCACCCTTTTGGCCCCCGTTTTTAAAAAAGGCCCAAAGGAATTTTTGAAAAGGGGCCCCCTATTATGTGATTAAAAATTTAAACCAAGAAAAGAAATAATATTTTCTGAAACATTGCATGCATGTACATTTTAAAACACAAGTACATTCAATGAATTAGAATAAACAAATTAATGTCATCAAGATTTATTCCTTGTACATCTTTAAATGATATTCAAATTTATACATAAGCCAAATATAGTAAAATCACTGCTTATTTTTTACTGTGCTTTAATCATCCTTTTTTAAATATGGGGAAAAACCTATATATATATATTGTTGAAAAAATTCAGAGGAGAGAGTGTTATCAATTATGGTTACTCCAGAGTAAAGACTTCACAGGCTTTACTCCTGGTAAATGTTATGTGTTTTTTAAAATGCATAATATACTAATTTACATTTGAATTCATATTAAGATGTTTGAAACAATTTGATATATATATATAGTTACGTAGATCCGGTTTGTGGATTTTATGCAAAACAATCACAATGATAATAAAGAGTTTTTTTCGGTTAAAATTCTTCAAAATTTAAGCATTTCAGACACAAAATGTTACTAAATTGTTAACTATTTTACAGACCAAAAACAAAGGGAAAAGGTTGAACATGAAAACCCATCATTAGTAACAGTTCGAAAGTCCGGGACAAAAATTTTGGGAAAAGAACTCATCATTATAATAATCTCCACGGCCAGGTTTCCTCCAACCTACTTAATGTATGGTAATTTTACCTTTGAAATTTCATTAAGAGATAATGCAATATATCCCATAAAAGAAGCAAGAAAATTAGCCAAAGAAAGAAAAACAATATTATAAAATAAATAAAATTAGGTATAAAAAAAAATTTAAAAGGTTTTCCCAAGGGTTGATGGCCTAGTAATGTATGATGAATTTCAATCCCCCAAAACGAGGAAATTAAGTCCCCTTATTCGGGCCCTTATACAGTTTGAAGAAAATGTTTTTGATGTATTATTTTAAATAGATGACCCAATGCCCTTAATAAAAACTGACACTGAATTGGTTCATTCAGTTGTTTAAGCATTTTCATCCATCTGAAAAAATTTTTAGTTGAATTACATTAAAAAAAACCCCAAAAAACAGAATAAGAAAATAACTAAAAGAAACCCTTTCGAACAGGAAAAGTTTTGCTTAAAAGACTTTTTGACCGGGGTAAAAATTATTTAATTTTTTTAATATAGTTGGTTTAAAACATTTTTTTTATTTTAACTGAGAAAACAAATGGTTTTTTTTATATGCAAAATTTTTAGAAATTTTAATGTACTTCTTTATTTTATTTTAAGATGTTGAATAATAGAATGAATTTTTATAGAAATTGGGGTTTAAAGGAATGAAATAAATTTAGTTATTAGAGAAAAAGACAATGTTTTAAAACTAATGAAATTTATTTTGAAAGCAAAAAAAAAAGTCTCTCATTTTTTTTCCACTGAATTTTATTATTTTGTTAATTATTTTATTTACCAGTAACGCCCTTTTTCATGTTTATTTAATATTAACTCTTTTATTCTTATATTTTATAAAACCCATATAAAATAAAATATTGTTATTGTGTTGAATAGGTACATATAAGTTGTGGTACACTGTTTTCATATTAATAATTTTATTTTATTAGTGTCTATATTTTTTTTTTTAAAAAAGGGTTTTCATATATAAAATTTTGACCAATATAAGATATTCTAAATCCCCAGAGTAGTTTTTTATACAAAATTATTATTTTAATTTTTGTGTGATACCATGTATTTTTATATCAATCTTTTGTTTGATATGATATTATTTTCTTAAAATTTTTTTTTGAATACTTGTTGCAGCAACAAATTTATTATGAAGGAATAGGAGGAAAAAGCTCTATTCGGGTTTTCCAATAGAGGGAAAAACCCAATTTTTTTGTTTTTGTATAATTTTCTTTTTACAATTAATATTTTGGAGGGTTATTTCTGTGTTTGTTGTTATAGTTTTTTTTTATTTTATTGCATTTTGATTTTAGTTTTCCTATTGTTAAGTATTTTATTTTTTATGTGTTTCCCAAAAGATGGTATTGTTTTTTTACATAGTGAAAATTGATTGTTTAAGAGAGAAAAAAAACACTTTTTCCCATTTTTAAAAATTTAGGGAAAAGTAAGGGTAAAATTAATTAAAAAAAATTCCTATCTTTCACTTAACTTTTTTTTTACATTACTTTCAAGTATCAATTTTAAACACCCCAAATTTTTTCTCCCAAAAAAAGATGGCCTAACCCTTAAACATTTTTTATTCCCGATCATTATATTTAATAGCCCTATATGTCAAAAAAATTAACTTTTAAATACACTTAAAAATTCAGTTTAGAACACTGTGCTTGGGTAACCTTCTTTGTTTTCACGGTGGTGGGGCCCCTTTTTTTTTTCTCCCCAGCCGCCCGAGCTTTTATAAAACACAAAAAAGATCCTTTTTTAAAAAATTTAAATCGATTCTTTTGTCCTAAAATATTATTATATATATATATTTCTGTATAGTTAAAATATGCAGAAATATATAAAATGTAATAAAAGATTAATTTAATTCTCAGAACTTTGAAAAGTACAATTCTTTAAGATCATTATTATTCACCTGAATTAAATATTTTTAAAACAGACTGAATGTTTCATTGGAGCTATAGATATCTATGTGTTATTGCTTTTTGATTTTAAATCTCAAATTATGCATATTCACTTATTTTTGTAATAATCTAAAGCATTTATGATGTTACAGAAGACTGTCACTCGCAACTCAGAAGAAAATTGTCCTTTTGCTGAAGCAGCAAATAAAATAAAAGTAAGATTGAATTCTATAAGTATATCTAAAATGTCAGTGTTGAAAATTTTTTTTTTGTATTTTCTTCCTGATGGCATATAATTAACTGTAAAATAAACATGTTTATTTTTAATCAACTACAAATAATTTTTTATTCATTTTAAATTTTCATATTTTTCTTTTTAACATTAGATAAAAGATTATTTATTGTGTTAATCATAAAAATTAACTACCATATTTATTTATATCTAAACCTATTATTAAATCTATTATTCACTGTTGTCAATGTTACTGAAAATTGGCTGCAGCTCGTAGAATCAAAAAGTGGAAAATTTGTTTAATGAGGGAAATTGAACATGATACTGATAATTAAAGCAATTATAGTTTCATATATGCATTTAAAAGTTCTAATACTGGTAAAATAAATTAATTATTCACTTCTTGTTAGTTCTTATTTTAATTTTTGAAATATCAGATACTGATAAACCATTTTATGCTATTTTCTAATTTTTTACAAAAACTATTGAGAATTTGGGGGTGTAGCTTAGAATCAATGGCGGTTTAGTTTCAAATACAGTATATATTAAGACAATTTTATTAATAAAATTGTATCAAATAATTGCAAATGAAAGTATAATTCAAATTTTTTGAAAATGCTTTTGTATGATCTTATTTTTGTAAATAATTTACATGAAAAAGGAAATTTTTGAGTGAATCGGATTTTTCTACTTATTTGAAACTTTTAAGTTAGTCTTTTGGAAGTTTTCATTTAAGTATGTAATAATTTTGATTTCTTGTAATTTTAAATTTCTCTGGTGTTTGAAAAGTGAACTTTTCTTAATGAGTAGTATGATGTATAAATGTTACATGTCATTAATTTAAGTGTCAGAATTTACTTTTGTTGTAATTCCCTTCATTTATTTAAATCTAATCAACTTGAATTTTTTACTTATTTTATGAATCATTAATTAACTGTTACAAAAAGTGATTTATAGGGCATAAAAAAGGAATCTCATGTATTTTCTAGCTTAAGTTTGTATTTCAAACTTATAACAAAAAATTTTGTCCTTGATTCTTTGTTCTCAAATATATATATTATAATTCTATTTCAGGCTTTGTCTACTTCATTAATTGAATTAAGTAAAAAAACAGATTTTGGAAGTCTATCTGAATCAAAACGCTTGTATGGATTAAAGATCCAGGTACTAAGTATCAATTTTATGAGTTATTAATTTTCTTGCATATATATAATTTATAATTCAGCAATGCAAAAAAAACCCTCTCAATTATTGAGCAAAAATTGCATTAATTTGAGTAGTTTTAATACATTCAAGGTATTTCATCAATAAATATAACTAATTATAATTTCTATTACTTTTAATTTTATCAAATTTAATACAAAATTCTATTCTTTTTGTTACATATTTTTGAGATTTTTAAGTTATTTTTTGAATTTGTATTTTATAAGAACTAAAAAAATATAATTATAAATGATGTATGAGATAATTTTTAATGTTTTAAAAGTGCAAATTGCTCAATGCTTGAAATTTTAAATCAATATTTCTTAATCCTTTTAATTAAGAAATCTAAAATTCTTATAATTATTATTTGAGAAACTTTAAGCAATAATAGAAAATATTTAATTTTATAAATCCTCTGATTTTTTTCCCCCTCCCAAATTCACTCGTAATAAACTCAGAAAAAATTGTTTTATCTTAAATGGAGACAAGTCTCATAATTGTGCTAATCCTAATTTGTATTAATAGAAATATTGAATGTCTCATGTGTGAAAAAATATTACCTTTAAATTATTTCAATTTTTTAAATGTTTGTTTTGAAATTAATGATTTACTAATGACTATTAAATTACAAATGTATTTCTTAAAGTGTTTTTTATGTGATTTATATGGTTGAGTCATAAGTAACTTCCGTTTCATTATCAGATATTTATTTTGCTCTCATTAAATAAAAAAATTACATTAACTTATTACATATTCACTATGATCTATAACCTTCTCCCATCTTCCTTGCAGTTTATAAATTCCTTCCTTGTAAAATGTGGCTGGTTCGGACTGAAAGAAGTTTTCGACAGCCTGGGTGATTTGCTCTTCAAAATTGAAATTTTTTCATTAAAATTTTTTTGTATAGAACAGAAAAGGTGGTAAAGTCTATCGAGGCAAGATCCGAGGAGTAAGGATGTGGTAAAACAGACCATCTAAGGTCAAGAATTTTTTCTTGAGTCACCTTTACTGTATGTAGTTGTGCATTGTTGTGCAGAAGGATGACATTTTGCATTGACGAAATGCAGCGCTTCACTGAGTTTTTCTTGAACTCTTTGCAGCTGCTGAATATATCTATCTGCAGTAATCGTTAAATTTGGCTTCAACAACTTGTGGTAAATTTTTACTCGACAATCCCACCATATATATTATAGGATTTTTTTGCCATGGATGTTGTCAGATCTAGTAGGGGTGGTTTGTCCTTATCAAGCCACTGTCTTTTGCAAACTATATTCCTGTAGATGACCCATTTTTCATCACCTGTTACAATCCTGTTGAAAAAGGGCTCCATTTTTACCCATGAGAGCAGACTTGTGGCGATTGACATGCAATCTTGTGAGATTGAGTGATACTCATACTCCAAATCTCTCTATTTCCCCAGGTGGGGGATAACGGTTGATTGTGATTGTCGGAAGGACGTCCCACCCTTGGTTTATCTTTTAAAGTCATATCTCCAGAACGGATTTTTACAAACCAATTACTAACTGCCCGATCAGTTATCAGTCTCTCACCATACAGTCTGCATATTTTTTCAACTGTCTCCTTAGCACTATTGCCTTGTTTAAATTCCCAAAGCATCACATGACGAATATGTACTTTTTGGCTCTCCTTTTAAAAGATAAAGAAGCAGTTTATTTTAACATGTATCATACAAAGTTGTTGACAAAAGACTAACAGAAACCTCATGTAACTAATGAAAACAAAAACTCGTTGTCATGGTAACTTATAGCGGGTAAATTCGAGTAATAGATTCTACATAGCTGCGTCAAAAGTTACTTATGATTCGACCTTATACATAAATACTTATCTGTAAACTTGTATTTGCAATGTAGTATTTAAAAGAAATATAAAATATAATTTTGTACTTATTTACTAAATATATTCGATAATCTAAATATAGTATTTTGTAATGTGCAATAAATTTTAAAAATTGATTATTGAACATTTTTTTGTGTATAACCATTGATCTTCTAATATGCTTATTTTATTTTTGAAATTTTAATGATGGTCTCAAATTTCCTTTTGCAGTTGATTTTGCGAAATATAACAGATTAATGAAAAATAAGAAATATAAAAGCTTTTTAACAATCAACTCATCAGTATATTGGATTAAGAGAAATAGTGTAAAAAAAATAATTAACTTTGAAAAAATGAAAGATTTGTCATAAATCAATCTAAATGGCACCATATTTTTTCTGTTATTTCTTGTATTTGTAGTTGTCTTTTGATTAGCATATATCACTTGGTAATTTTTAAAAAATAATTTCAATTAAAAAATAAGTAACCGAAGTGGAATATTTTTTAAAAAATGATGGAAAAAAATTATTAATGGAGCTAGACTACTAACACTTAGTACTATTATTAGTGTACCTAAATCTGTGTGACCCTTTATCAGTTTAAAGAAAAAGCATTTTAATAGAGGAAATTATCATTTGCAGTGTTTTTTCCATATTAAATGTGTATTAAAAGTAAAAATTAAACTACTTACAAAAATTAAGTAACAAGTCTGTATCTTTTATTGAATTTTTCAGTGTAATATTAATTTATAATATTTGTATGAAAATATTTTAGTTACTTGTTTTGCTGAGCCATGTGGGAAAACCTATTGATGGAAACACATGAATGAATTAAGTGCTGTGGCAGCAAAATGGGTAGTTTATAGGTAATGAAATTAAGTAGTTAGCATTAGATTTTTTGTTTTTTAAACTATTGGAAATATCTAAAGGAATTTTAAATGTAAACACATGTGCATAGTGTAGGTGAATGTGTTTTATTTTCTGGATATTAAACTATATTTATATCCATTCAATATCAAATATGCTATTTTTTTTATATTCATGATATTTTAGTCATGATTTGAACAATTTAATTGATTTATGCAGTTGTTGCCTCCTAATAAATGGTTTAATTTTTCATATTTATACTAACTTATTTCAAGTTGTTTTGCTGGTCTTAGTATAATTCGGGAGTTGACAGTCTTGTAGCTGTGGCATGTCAAACTAATTTAAATTATATTGTTTTGTAAATTCAGTGTAGCTAGTTAAAAAATTAAAATTTTATCGCGAACCTTGTCTCTTCACTGCTGTACTTTATATTACAATATCAAGGTATAATTTGTGACTTTGAATTTGACACATGATTCTCAATGTTCAATTAAATAATTTTATTGTTCACTCGGTATTTTCATTTGAGGAATATGTAAAACCAAAAACTTAAAGCAGACCATATATAGTTTTCTCTTCAAACAATTAAATCTCTATGGCTGTGACAACTCCTGTAAACATAGTGAGAAAGTTTGAGAGGGAGGGATCCCTCTCTTTGACATTTTTTGAGACCTAACCCGATCTTTTTGTTGTGTGAATCCATATTCATTCATCCAAGTGTCTTGAAAACTGCAAACGTCAAGCTTTTATTTTTGGTATCCATTTGATAAAATATGTAAGCATGAACTGCCACAATACTTAAAATAAGTTTTCACAACAAAAATAAAAACATAGTTAAGTTAAAAATAACTTATAGTGCATGTCGTGCATTAAACTAAATTCTCTATATTCGTGCATAAGCACGACAAACCAAACAAAAGCAGTGGCAATTTATGAAACACTGAGAGGAGATTCAATTTGATCTGAACTTAGCAGAGTTCTACTGAGTATTCTACCTTGTGCCATAGGTTCTTGGTATAGTTTAAAATGTTAGGCTCATAATAATTTCTGTTTTTGAACATGGTAATTTTTTTACAATGTGTTGTCTGTTGTTTCTCAAAAGTCAAAATAGATATCTTAATTCTGTATTTCTCAACATATACTTCTTGTAAATTATTTTATATATATATTTATAGGTCTGACATCGTCCTTGAATTTGTGTTATAAGCTACAACAGAAAATGAATCACACAGAGGGTATATTTTGAAGCTTTTCATGTTTTTTATGAATAAATTTAATTATTGTTCTATGTAAAATATCTCATATGTGAAAGAAATGTTAAAAGTTGTAAATAAATTATTTGAAAGAAATGCATTCTTGGATGTATTTCATCGTTGCTCATTATCGTAATCAAGCTCTCACATTCTAAATGCAAAGTGTGTGATCTGCTCACTTTTTATTTCTACGGACAGATGCAGCATCTTGGATGCTGCAATGATGTCACTCAGTGAAGAACAAAGCACCGCTACATGTGTATGAAACCTCGGTACACACGCAGGGTGGCCGATCCTAGGGTGACGGCTACTTGCTAAGACATAATGCGACGTCCCTCTGGAGAATTTTCAGATTTTGACTAACGCTTAATGTTATAAACTCATGTTCCTATATACGAGTAAAAAGTAAACAAAAATGTAAATTAAATTGAAGTGTAAATTTTTTAGCCAGCTAATAGGTTATAACAATGACAAAATACTTTTAACAAAATCATAAGTAAGCAAAAATATTACCTTTAAAATAAAAATAGATATTTTATAATTAGAAATGTGAAAAAAAAACAGTATTTACTCAGAAAATCTTACCTAATAAAAAAAGTACTAAAGCATAAACCTCGTGAAACAAAAAATGTATAAATCTTTTAAAAAAAGAGACTACCTAATAATTATTTATAACATAGTGAAATAAATTTTTTCAGAGATTTTGGATTCCGTAGAGAGGATGGCCAAATCTGAACACACCTTTAGTCATATTATTTCTGTTTTTTAAATTTTTTAAT
>BMAV01002068.1:0-10845 GCA_019973955.1 Trichonephila inaurata madagascariensis | reverse complement strand
CAACCCCAAAAAGATCCCCGTGTGGGCAGCGATGCACGTTAAATCTGTCGAGAGCGAAACGCCCCTCCCGTTGGTGTGGTGGGGTATTTGGGGGGGGTCCCACCGCGCCCCGTCACGACCGGTTCAAAATTACGTGGTCCGTCGCCGCCGGTAGCTGAACAGTGCGACTTAATATTCAATCAATCAATCCCCAAATAAAATTTAAAAAACAGGTTTCAAGTTTTTTTTTTATATATATATAAAAAAATTTATGTCTCTTTTCAAAAATCAATTTTTCGTTTCATTGTCATAAATGTCTTAAGAATATTCGTGATATTACCATAATTATTTTTTTAAGGTTTCAACAGCGTCGAAAGACAAGCCCTTTTTCGATTTAAACTTTTAAGGAAAATTTTTGGTTTAATTTCAGATTTAAATTTCCCATAAAGTCGAAGCAGAAAAAAAACATCTTTTTTCAAAAACCAGATGTTTTCAAACTTTTCTCCAGACACTTTTCCATTTTTTTTTTGGTTTGAGGTCCCCCTGCTTACCTAGCTAGAACTTTTTGTAAATTATCAACTTAAAGTTTTTTACGAGTTATATAAATCCCATTTTAAGATACTTAACTGTTTAAATGTCTAACTGTGTGTGTGTGTGAGGGGAAGAAGTGTTTAAAAACCAAAAAAAATGATAATGAAATTAAAAAATTTTAAGATTCAAATTGAACAATTTTTTATTAAGGAAAGGGTGAACCTGGGCTCTAAAAAAAATTTTTTAACATTTGGATCAATCCGTCGGGTTTAACCCGAAGTCTCCTCGGTTTTTTCCCCCCCCCGCTTTTTTTTTCTTTTATTTTAGAGCTTAGCAACCGCACTGAAACCCTTTTCCCTTAAAAAAATTAAAACACATAATTCGGGATGCGGCATGTCTTTTAAAACCAAAAATTTGACATCCTTTTAAACTTTACTTTAATCTCAGTTACTCCCCATTTCGATCAGTTTCTTTTGGTAATAGACATTGCCATGTTTTAAATTTAAACCATAGAAATAAATTACCATAGTTTCAGAATCTGAATAAAGAGGGTTTTTAAGTGAGTGAGTGAAAAACCCCCCAC
This sequence comes from Trichonephila inaurata madagascariensis, assembly GCA_019973955.1. NCBI lineage: Eukaryota > Metazoa > Arthropoda > Arachnida > Araneae > Nephilidae > Trichonephila > Trichonephila inaurata. The sequence continues at coordinate 9,752 of BMAV01002068.1, read as the reverse complement.
GCACCGTTGCTTTTGGCGACAGACCTCAATTTTAACCATGGTCAAGTGACGAGGATGAACCTGAGCTGGCCCCCCCTTTCTCCCAACTACCACAACACACCAAGGGGGGATGTTTGAGCCGGGAAAATTAAGGTGCATCGCTCCTCTACACGGCGGGTTTTTTTATTGGGTACGGGTTTCAAACTCATGACATTTTTCGATGACCCGGGATTTGTTTAAAAAGGGTTTAAATGTTGAAAGAATTTTAAAAAACGCTTTTTTCCTAAAAAAAATTTTTTAAAAAAAAATATAGAAATTTCTGAGATAATTAAAAAAGTATTTTAAAAAAATTCTCTTTTTGCCATACTTACAAAAAACCTAAAACGCTGTTTTTTTATTATTATTTATTGCCCCTTTCTTTTTAAAAGGGGGTTTTTAAAAAAATAAAATGAAGAATTATTTTTTTTCCTTTTTTAAATAAATATTTTTTTTCCGTTGTCATCCATTATTTGTTGTTGCTACCTATCCCAAAAAACCCTTATTTATTACAAAAATCAAGACCATTTTTTATTTATCTAAATAATTTTCCCCGGAAATCTCCAAAAATCCAAAAATAAAATGATTTTTTTTTTTCACCCCATAGAAGAAATTAAGTTACTCCCCCCAAATTTTAAGATAAAATACATATTTATGGGGAAACCTAATGGTTTCCAATTTTTTAAAAGTTGAAAATACTTTAAACATAACTTTAATACCTTTCCCCCTTAAATAATTTAGAAAAGTGTATTTAAAATCAGGGGCGTGATAACCCCCGGGATCGATGATAACCCCCCGAGCTAAGGGGGCCCCCATTTTAAGCAAAAACAAAAAAAATCAAAACCCGTTAAAAGAGCTGCCATTTTCAAAAAAAAACCCCCAAAAAATTTTTATACAAGACCCCCACAAGACTAGCTACGCCACTGATTGGTAACCTTTCTTTTTACTTGAATAAACTAGTACCTTTTTAAATTTTTGGTATTATGTACAGGTCTTGGGACAAATCAGTGCATTATTGAACTTAGAATTTTTATTGCACAAAAAAAAATGGTTTTCAGAAATAGTGCCACTACGTTTTGTAAATGCCCCGATGTTCGTTTTTTGCCGCCCCTTTAAAGCCTATGTTTTGGTTTTTAAATTTCCCATTGGGGGGTAGAGCCCGAAGGATAAAAGTAAATTGCTCTTTTTACCGAAAAAAAAAAAATAAATTTCATATAAAATTTTGGGGAATTTTTTATTTGTATTTTTACTGTTTTTTATTTTTTTTACTACCTTTTTAATTTTAAAAATCTTTTTTTGTTTATTATTTTCGACGGGGGGGGGGCCCCTAGAACCCGGGGGGCCCCCGGGGGGCCCATTTAGCCCATTTCGTAGATCCGGCCTTGCCTACAGAAAAAAGTGTTCAGAAAATAGAGAAAATCAAACTCTGACCGAATTCGTTTTGGGGAAAAACAATTTAAAAAAACTTTTCGGAATGTTTTTTAAAAAAAACGCCGGGAATAAAGTGGACTCAATGAAAGAATAGAAGAAGCTATCGCAGACATTGAACAATTTAAATTAGCACCTCTACTTAAATTGAAACGGACTCATAAACAATATTATTATGGAAAAAAATATGGTGTTATGGAAGTAGGAAATGAAAAGTCTTTGATTTTAAAGAGAAAGTTTGACTCTGATCCAGTTGTGAAAATAGTATCAACAGAAAATTTTTACCACATACTTCGGGAAACACATCAGTTAACTGGCCATGGAGGAAGAAATAAAATGGCCTCACCCCTTGAGATGCTTCCTCGTCATCTAATCGAAATAAATCTGTAGGAGGGAACGATGGATGACCAAGACTAACCATGATAAATCTACTTTATCATCTCCAAAGATATTATTCTAGAACAAACAATCTATGAAGGGAACCTTTGGAGTGATATAAAGAGAGCTCAAACCTTATGTGAATAAGCGTACGAAATCCGAAGAGTTTAACTTTAATCAATGATATTTTAACAATCCTAATTTATTCCAGTAGTTAAAATCCATCCTTTAGTCACGTGGCTTAGTTCTGATTCTTACGGGATGAAAACAGATTTCAGCGACTCCGCTCCTGTTCCTTCTAATCCACGATTATTAAACTACAAATACACTAGCTAATTTGCATTTCATGGGTTTCTTCTTGAGAGGGATGGCTGTGAAATAACGCTATTGCTGGCCCAAAGATTCCCCAAAAGGGTTATTAGTAGAAAGTCATGTAAAGCCCCGTCACATGCTATACAGTTTGAAATCTAAATACTTCATTCCGACTTCAGTTGTACTGGAGTTTTTAAAGCTGTGCACTATATGTCCGTCAAAAAAAGATTTCCAAGAAAAGGAATCGTTGTTTGCCCAATTGTATCCAGAGACTTCAATCATCGTGGCCAAGTAGATTTAGTTGAATTACAGTCGACCCCAGAGAGAATAAATGGTTATTACACTATCAGGGCCACACGACGAAATTCAGCTTCCTTCGACCGTTGACTTCAGAAAGAGCAACTGAAGGAATTAAAAATAATTTTGGAAGTAGGTTGTCCTCGTATACTACAAAGTGACAATGGCCGTGAGTTTACGGCCGCTGTCATACAAGAATTAAAAATTCTGTGGCCAACGTGCAAAATTGTAAATCGAAGGCCTAGACATCCAGATAGTCAAGGATCTGTTGAACGATCAAATCAAGATGTGAAGCTATGCTACGTGCATGGCTAATTGACAATAACACAAAAAATCGGGCTCTAGGTTGTTACTTTGTTCAGTTCCAAAAGAATTCCTCTTTTCATAGAACTATTAAACGATCACCTTACAAAGCTTTATTTGGATCAGAACCAAAAATAGGATTCCAGTCTAGTCATATTTAAAAAGGATTGCTTGAAAAACTTGTTGCTGAAGATGACTTGAATCTACTTCTTAATCAACAGGACCATGACATTACTTCAACACCAGAAGACTTACCAGTAATTTCCTTAAAGAACAACAATGACGTTTCAAAATATCTCTCTCTCTGCTAGCCCCTGAATTACTTGATTATAATGTTTCAACTTCAAAAGATCTACCAGCACTTGAATTAATTGATTGCAGCGCTTAAGCTTCAAAAGATCAGCTAGTACCTGAATTCATTAATTACACTGCTTCAATTTCTTACGATCTATCAATGATCAAATCAACGAACAATAACACTTCAGTGTCATATGATCTACGAGCAGCTGATTTACCTACCAAAAAGGCTTTAAATTTAGAAGATCTACAAAAAATTAAATCATTTTTTATCGACAACAGGACAACTCGAAACAGTTAACAAATCTACTTCAACTCCTGCTTCTACTGTTAAAACATATATAGTGTTACTTGCATCAGAACGGTAAACAGCTGTCAGCGACAGTAAAGCATGTTGTGTTCTCTGCGGAATGGAATCTACTGGAGCCCCTTCATATGACATTTGTAAAAATCAGATGCCCGAAATATATGGAAATACAGTAGGAGAAGGATATTGATCGAAAATTCTATGCTATTTATGCCCAAAAGAAGAGAACGTTGTGAGGGGTCTCACGCGTTTTTTCATTAACATGTCCTTTTGGGTTCTTTGGGGCCATAATAAATGTGGCAATTCTTTTCCAACCAACAAGAGAAGTAAAACGTGAAGGAAAGATGCAAATTAGGAAGCTTTTAAATAACAAAAGTTTAGAGTAAGCGGGGTGGCATTTGGGGAGTGTTATGATAGTCCGTGTTTGAGAAGTTAAGTGACAGTCAAGAAAGGTTACCCGTGACAGAGATCCCTTAGTCAAGGTGCATACAATTGCACGACAGTGAACCGCTACTTCAGCTAGGATCAGACAAATTGATGTTTCGTCGGACATTAAGGTAGGGGTTACCATTTAAATATTCGTATCTGTGTTTACATTGAAAATGAGCTTAAACGAGTTAGTTATTGATAGTGGTCAGAGTTACGTTATATCGGTATTATATATTGTGTGTTTTGCCACCGTTGATTCTCTCACATATCATATTATTATATAATCTGTTGGGGGTTTAAGAAGACGAATGTAATATCAAGATTATGGCTGTTTCTAGCTTCATTTATTCCTACACCCAGTCACGCTGATTCTAGGAGAAGGGACCCAAGGGGGCGCCCTTACAACGTTAAATATAAAAGGGAAAAAATCCCAAAAACCCAAAAAGATCAGCTAAAAAAAATGAAAGAAGTTTTTGAAGAAAAAAAAACTTGTCAGTGGTTTCCCACAGTTCGGAAATGTAAAAAGTAGATGGGGGATACTGCCCAAAAAAAAAGTTCGTGATATAAAAAATGAATTTTAAAGGGTTTAAAACGAAAATAGGAAATGTTCTGGTTTTCGGGAAAAAAGTTCGCTATATGAAAAACTCGCTATGTAGAGGTTCGTAATACGGATTGATTTATATATATGCACAATCCAAATAAGTTTTAAGACTCATCCAGAGGCAGGCTGTAATGGTCCATGAGCAAATGCTCATACGTCAAATATCCATGGTCTTTTTGACACACTGTGAACAAGTTGTGGTATTTGATTAAGTAGCTGAGAGATGACAAGCTTCTTTGAAAGGAATTTTTTTCATGTTATTTTTAAGATGGAAAAAAGAGCTGTAATCAAAATTTCCCAAAAACTTGGTAAAAGTGCTTCAGAAGCTAAACTCGGAAACAAGTTTACGGTAAATTTTTTTTAGTAGATCAAACGTTTTGTGTGGCACCAAGTTTTGATGGAAGAGATCGGAGAAGATGGCCAGCGTAGGGGAAGCCAAATTTCCAGAACACTTGAAATTATTGAGAAATACAAAATTTTGTAGAAAAACCACCCGGCGTCATTAAAAGATGGTAGACCTTAAACATCAAAAAAAAACAATTGAACCATCCTGCATGAAAATTTCAAAAAAAAAAAAGTGTGAATTTGTTCCACACACTTTATCACCTGAACAAAAATCAAAGAAATGCACATCAAAAAACATTTTCAGAAAAGGAACAGATCAAAAACTTTTGAAGTCCATTGTTACAGGTGTTAAAACCGGTGTTTTAATATGCCCCGAAAGGCAAAAAAGTGCGAAATGGAAGTCAGAAAATTCATTCCAAAAACAAGGAAAATTCCCCCAAAAAATCAAAACAAGCTTATTCATTCTTTTTGGGGGGTTTTACCCACAAAGATTTGTTCAAACTGGATAAGCAATTACAGGTCATACATATAGCTGTTTTAAAGTGTTTGATGCCCAGAATTCGTCCACGCCCAAAATGGACTGAAAGGTTTTTTTGTTCAGACAATACCCGTCACCCCCTCCCTTGCTTTTTCGTTTTTGGCAAAAATAATGTCGTGTATTGAACCATCCACCGTATTCACCTAATTTTCATGTGACTCTCCCGTTGTTCTCAAAACTCAAAAAAGGTATTATTTGGGGATATTTCATCAGAAGTTTCGATGCATGCGCGGGCCATTCCACGGATTTAAAACAGGCGTTCGATTCCTTAAAAAAACTTAATAAAGTTATAAAAGTTTGGCGGGAGGGTCCTATTTAGAATAAAACCAAAAAACAAAAATTTAAATTTTCTTGTTTATATATCGTTTGTGGACACATTTTAAAATTTTTGCTGCACTGTGTGTATATAAGGGTGCCCACCTAAAGTACCCAATAGCAAATTTCCGAACCGTTATAATGCATTTCCAAATTTTGAAAATGTTTTAAAAAGGGAAAAAATGTTTTTTTCTACTTTTTGAACCAAAAATCCATTTAGAAAAAAATTAAAAAATTTAAAATTTTTTTACGGTCCCCAGGTCCCATCACTTTTATATATTTAGGAAAAGATGCAGTACACAAAAACAAAGTAAACAAAAAAAGTTTCATTTTATTAATAAAAAATGAATTAGGAACTTTGAAAATTTAATGTTTCATGCATTTTCGGGGCAATTTTCAAGAAAGTAAGGGGCCCTCTCCCAAAGTGAAAAATTTTTTTAAATTTTTAGGAAAATTTTTGCTCCAGTCACTCTTATGTAAAGTTTTTTAAAATTTAAAAATAATTTGAGTACTTTAGAAATAAAATTTATTATGTGTACATGTAAAAAATAACAAAATAAAATATTTTTTGAAAAAATTTCAAAAGCAGTTCGAAAAAATAGATGTATTTGCTGTGGCTTCAGACGTTTGCTGGGGACTGATCGGAAAATTAAAAAACTGTTGTGTAGTTTTTCAATTCATACAATCGTATTTTAATATTACATTCAGACGGGGAAACGAAGGGATCTGAAAAATACCGAAATGGTACTGTTGTATGGGCAGTATAATCGAAAAAAAGGGGCGCCTAGACTTTATCCATTAAATTTTCCCATTTGAAGACGTCAACTTGTTGTAAGTTGCCAGTACTGTTCAAGTTTTATAAAAATGGGGGTTTTAGACGTATTCCATTCGCCCCCCTTCTGGGGTACCCGCTGAGGATGTTCTAAATTTCCCTCCATTATGAAAGTAGTATCCGGGGTATTAGCAAGGCTTTTCCCTACTCAAAATCGACGGTGTGGAACTATTTCATACGTACGGTGCAAATTCTTTTGCCCCGTCCTGGCGCAGGAACAAGCCCGGGGACCAGGGGCGTCGTTTTTATTTTTTCAATTTTGAAACACACTGGATGAAAATCCCGATTTTCTGAATAAGGGGGGATGAATGCCAGTTCTCGGGGAAAGGGAATTAATAAAAGAATAGCATTATTTCCCCCCGAAACCCCACTAAAAGACCGAACGCCACCAAGTGCGTTGGTCGATGAATGTGGTGCGGAATATGGAAGAGACCTTAATTGGCCCAAAATTTTTTCGATGGGGACCTTTAGTTATATATCTGGGCCGTTAGTCAATTTTTAGAAGATGAAGTTTTTTGGGGTTTGTCACGCACGTGGTACCCGCATGATGGTGCCCCCACACAAATCTGCGAACCCTTAAGGCGCAACATTTTCACTGTAACGGGTGGGGGGTCAAGGGGGTTTCAGAAGTACAGGCGGAGTTTCTGCACGGGGTTTGGACTGCATTTCTGGGAAGGCAGTCAAAAAAATTTTTTTAATTTTGGTCATTTTATTTTAAAACCCCCCGAGGGTTGGAGATATTCCACATTATTTTAAATTTGAATGGCAAATCATGTATTCTTTTGCTGCTATTTAAGGTATCCGACTACGTTCGAAATCAGTTTTTAAAAAAAAGCGCATAAATGAATAATTTTTTAAAATTTTGGCCACTTGATTAGAATAAATGTAAAAAATTGTTTTTAAGGAGACACACATTATATATATATTTTGACAAAAAATTATTTAAATACAATATTTCGGCAAAATTAACTTAGAATAACCTTTTATAAAAATGTTCTTTTTTAAAAAATTTTTTAAAATATTTTGCCGTATGTAGCTCAAACCTGTAAAGAGGCTCCTACTTTTTGAAAAATTCACATTATTTTCAGGTTACAACCAATTGAAATAATTTTTTTTTTAAAAAATTTCCCCCCTCTTTTTTTCCCATTACTTATATTTCGCACTTCCGTTGTTTTTTCTATTTATGTAAATTGTTATTGAGCTAGGGGAAATTTGGGCAAGGGAGGAAGAAGAAAAAAAGCAGAATTTGATCCATGTTTACGTTTTTATATATTTCCCCCGAATAATGTAAAAAAAAAGTATATAGATAAAGATCGTCTTCATTTATAATAAATTGGCGTCCTAAAAGGGGAAAAAAAATTTTGCTTTTTGAAGAATTCAGAACTATAAAATAAATGGACGAAAAATTTTTATTACTGCTTTGAGTTACGATATTCTGTTTATGATGTTTACGGGGTTATTTGTTTGAAAACTACCTGTTTTTCTTCTTTATAAAAAAAGACATTAAGAATTTATTAAGAATCATTTCGAACTGCTTTAAGTTTGGTAAAATATGGATTTTTAAAAAAAAACGGGAAATCGTTAAAACCTTGGCTACGGGGAATAAGTTGAAAGAATATTTAGCGACGAGAAAGCCAAGGGGGATAACGTCCGCATTGAACTCTCAGTTACAAGAAATTTTTTTTTAGATGAGGTTGAATAAAATTTTTTATTTTTTTTAAAAAAAAACTGCCGCTGCCGAATGAAATTTTATTTTGAGGGGGGAGAGGGGAAATTTTTTTTTAAAGAGATAAAATTTTTTTGAGGCCCTTTTTTAAATTTTCCCAAAAAATTTAAAATCTAAAAAAATTAAAGATTTTTGGATCCCTTTTTAATTTTGGGGGTATTTTTCAAAATTCATGACTTAGGGAACTGACTGCTATAGACAAATTCCAATATTTATACCAGTATATGGAGCCTGATTCGAAAGCTGCTAGATTAATATCAAGTTTCCCAATAACAGCGGAAAATTATCCAAAGGCCGTCGAACAGCTGAAATTAAGATTTGGCCGGGAAGATCTCTTAGTGCAAATATATGTCCGCGATCTCCTTTCACTGATTCTGCAAAATGCTAAGACATGAAAGAATACCCCTAATTTAGCCACCCTCTACGATATGCTAGAAACAAAATTAAGAGCATTGGAACGCACAAAAGAAAAATTTGCTGACTTTCTTAAGCCATTGGGGGAGTCATGTTTGCCAGAAAATGTTCTGGAGCGTGGAAAGGCGAAGAATTTCAGAAAAACTGATGATGCTACAAGTCAGAGATCCCTGGAAAACTGATGTGCTTTTTACGCCATGAAGTCGAATCAGAAGAAATGATACGTTTAGCTCGTGAAGGATTCGGTAAAGATAGGGGAAGTGGTACTATACGAAAAGATTGTCAGAGATCGGTCCACAAAGATGAACCCACTGCGGCTACGTTAATTTCAAGTACAACTGGCACAAAACTTAATTGTATTTTCTGTGACCACCCTCATCTAAGTCAAGATTGTCAAAAGTTATCTGATATGAGTTATGAGGACAGAAAATCACAAGTTATAAAAAAGATGTTGTCTCGTTTGCCTTAAGGTATCCGACTACGTTCAGAGAGAACCATGATTTTAAAAAAGCACATAAATGTATAATTTTCATGATAGTTAGTGTCACTTAGATTAGAATACATGTATAAAATTGTTTTAAGGACATTATGATAAAAAAATTTATTTAAATACAATATTTTGGCAAAAAATTAACTTAGAATAACCTTTTTTCCAAATGTTCTTTTGTAAAAAAATGCTTCTGTTGTATTAATATTTTGCCTGTATATAGCTCAGACCTCTGTACAGAGGCTTAACTATGATTTTTGAAAAATTCAAATTATTTTTTAGAGTTAAACCATTTGAAATAATTATGGCGTATTTTCTTAAAATTTTTCTCTTCTGTTTCGTAAAACATGGATAAAAACCGACTTCAAGTTATGCGTTTCAAAAATTTAGTTGAGCCTCTGTACAGAGGTCTGAGCAGAAATACAGGCAAAATATTAATAAATACAAGCATTTTAAAAGGAGAAAAATTTGGAAAAAAAGGGTTTTTCTAAGTTAAATTTTTCCAAAAAAATTGTATTTAAATAAATCCTTTTGTCATAATGTCCTTAAAACAATTGTATACATGTATTCTAATCTAAGTGACATTAAATATCATAAATATTATCCATTTACACGCTTTTACAAAATCACGGTTCCAAACGTAGTCGGATACCTTAAGGTTGGACATTTAGCAAAAAGATGTCATATAAAAGTGAGATGCTTAATTTGCAAAAGGAAACCATTTTTCC
>BMAV01002065.1:0-102681 GCA_019973955.1 Trichonephila inaurata madagascariensis | reverse complement strand
AATTAAAGATAAAATGTTAGTTAATCCTATAGTATTTCCTCCTACGTTCTAGAAAAAAGGATATAACCTGCGGCCCTGGGCTTTTTAAGGGCATCCCATTTTAGAAATTTACTTATTTAAGAACAGTATTAAAATTTTTGGAAATTTTTTTCCCAAGAAATCAAATATATAAATTTTTGTCGGTGTCTTCGGGTACGAATTATATTCTTTTTCTATTCAAGGTTACGGTTAGTGATGACAACGGGGGTAGCGACAATTCTATGGGTGGAACTAGTTTTAACTATTTTTCATATCTAGCAAGCAAAAATTTTTTGAAGAAAATATATGTTTTAAGACGAGGGGGACTATTTTTGTGAAAACAAACATGGATCAGTGATTGCTTGATTTGTCACAAGCTGCTTTTAAAAAAAATACCAATAAACGGGAATCATTCAATGAACTTTTTCTCGAAGACTTTTCAAGAGGTGATAAATAGGTTTTTCTTGAATAGTCTTTGTAACAGCAAGTGGTTTTGTCATGGTAGTATCACCCGAAACAAAGACGTCCATGAATTTTTGTTATATTATTGGTAACCGTTGGAACCATTTTTGGGGAATTGTGAAGGAGTTTTTTTAAATGTTTCTAATTTAGTGTTAGTAAAAAAAAATATAAAAATAATAATTTAAAAAAGAAAAACAGAAGTTTAAAAAATTTTTGATAAATTTTCTTTTTTAAATTTTTTATGTTTTTTTGGTCTTAAAGCATTACCTTCCCCCCATTTACCCCATGTTGCAGCCCGCGTAAAATAACTAACGAGTATGGGGCCCCAGCAAAAAAAAAAAGGTGTTTTTCCCCCCGTTCTAGAATGATTACGTAAAAACCGGCGTATAACGCACACCTATACTTTCAAGCTAATTTTTTTTAATTTTAGATATATTCGCCTATAACTCCACCCCTTTTTTAAAGAAGAAATCTGAAATATTAATATACATTTCTTTTGTTTTGAAGACCAAATATTACTTCCCGACTTTTTGAAAAAAAAGTATACTTTTAGAACTACAACTGTTTTGTTATAAGGGGTTGTTTTTTTTAAATAAACAGTGTACGATACATCTAGAAGTAAATTTTTTTTTCCATCCTTTTGTTATTTTAAAGTATCGGAAACCCGGCGAAAGGGGGCATTTAATTTTGATCTCATTATTTGTGTTCAAAGTGCGCGCCGGATTTTACGGTACATAAATTTAAAATGCTATGAAGTATCTCGAAAGGTGTGTGGGGGGATTAATGTTTCCGTGGAATAGTACATTTTCCGAATTACGAAATAACTGAAAAATTATTTTTGAAAGATCTAAAAATTCCCCTGTTTAATATTTAAAACAGATATAAAATAGTTAATAAACTAAATATCCACAAAAACATTTATTATTTATTGCTCTCGTAGTAGAAATATATACTTCATTGCTTTAGAGTAAACGCAATGCTTGAGATTTGGAAGAAAAGAAAACGAATAGAAATTTTATAACAATAAAATAATTCTTACAAATTCAATTTTTTTAGAAAGAGTAACATTACTGAAAAATAATTATACCAATTGACATTTGTAAACTTTTCAAAATAATTCAAAATGTTAGCCTCTACCCGGTGGCGTAACAGTGAATATTAGAGCTCACTGCAAAGGTCAGGTTTTGGGCCCTAAGCCGGATCTTACAAAAGGTACGTGCTTAACGTCAGTAACACATTGGGCCTCCTGGAATTCTGGGTCCCTCCAGCGATGGGGGAGGGTGTAGGGTTGTACGTTACGCCACTGCCTCTACCGCGTAGTATATCCGTACAATTCAAGGCGGAACAAATAATTGATGTGTTCCACGAAAATATTGCATTTTTTATCTGAATTTTACATGAAATTAACATTTTGATCAAGAATTTAACTTGCTGATGTATACAATTTTAATGCATTAAAAGTGAAATGCAGTTGAACCCGATTTACTGAACCCTTATTAAATGATTTTTTTTCTCTAAAAGTCTAAAAATAACTCTTTCGAGTCCATAAATCAAAAAGTTTGTCGAACATCAATCAGTTAGTATTGTAAAATTTCCACATTCAATTGGTGCGCAGTTTCGTTAATAGTGTTTTTAGTTGCTGAATAAAAGCGTGTATTTATTAACTATGGGTATGTTTTGTGTAATAGCTTATTATAGAACTTCCAAAAGGTAAGTGTACGAATTTGTATTTTTTGCACCTGGATATTACGAATAATCCCGAATTAACGAATAAAATGCTTGGTCCAAATGAATTCGTTAAATCGGGGTCCGACAGTATTTTCTTTTAAAAAAAAAAAGAATAGTATAATTAATAATTTTTTTTATCTCTACAAGATAACTTTTCAGTTTAATTCAAATTTTACAGACAAATCTTTTATTTTAAACTATTTCAACAACCCATCCACTCAAACTCTTAAACTTTCATCTTAAAATGTCTCTATTTATCTTTAATTAAAACTTCTAATTCTGCAACAACACAGTCAAAGCGCAAGCACAGTTTTTTTTTCCTTGTTCTCACTCTTATTAACACCAAGGCTTCTTTTTAAGTTCTGTTGGACTCCCACGCAAGAAGTACTTCGCGTTGAGTTCCTTGTCCTCTGCTGATTTTTTTTTTCAACTGGCAACTTTCTCGAGTGAGTTGAAATAAGACGAATAGGATCTCTTTCAAAACTCAACTCTTTTTGAGTTCGTGGTCATTTAATACGACGACAAATATACACTATCGCTCGACAAAGATTTTCTTGCAAACGATTTTTTTTTCTCTCCCCTCTTAGAGTTTTTGTGTCGTCCAATTACCAAATATTAACAGCTGTCTTCTTGGTGAAACGAACAACGATTTCTTCTAAACTGAGTATCGTTTGGAGTATGCTTGAAAGAAGAAAAAAGTCGGAGAACGCGTTATATGTATGTGTGTTGGTTTGCGTATAATATATTTTCAATGAATCCGTTCCTGTGTTTTTTTTTCAATGCGAACATAAAATTTGTTCTTTGAAATAGGATATGAACACTGTTTGTCAATTGTTAATATTTCAAGGATATTTAAAATACATTTTTAACTTAAAAATTTAAATTAAAAATACTGAGACCGTGTTCACCTAATGGAAAATTATACAGCTGTCCATACTCTTTGCTCAAATTGTAAAGCTGTAATTTTCACCCATTATGTAGTTCTATTTTTTTTCAATATTTTGTAAGAATGAAAAAAAATAATAAACTTTTAAAATTCACAAATTTAAAGTCGTGTTCACTTTTCGGATAAACTAACATCAACCTTTCTGGCAATAGAACGGTCTTTTGTGAAAATGATAGCAGCTAATTCATTGCATGCCGTTTTTTTTAATAAACTCTAAAATGATCTTTATGGTTCTTATAAAGCCACAGACTTGTGAAATTGACCCCCTAGGGTGCCCTTCTCCTTGATTATCTGCGTGAGCTAGAGGTATAGGGTTAAAAAAAGAACTAGACGTATCCATGTTCTTAATACGGCTTAATTAAGAACTTAAACTTAAACGTTTAACAGATTAGATGATAATATATGTGAGAGAATCTACGCGATGACAAAACACACAATATAAATAATACCGAAATAACGTAACTCGACCACTATAAATCTAACCCCCAATCTCTAAATTTCCCAAAATATCCGTCATAATATTAAATAGTTAATCCTACCCCGTCCGACGCCGTTTTAAATATAAGGGGTTGCGTTTTTAATCGAGGCTTATGCACCCGACCTAATGGCTCATTTTCGGATAACCGTTTTGTCCGTTCCAATCGTATCACTCTTATCATAACTTTTCCCCAAAAAATTGCCATCTCACCACCAAATTTCTATATTTAAAAGCTATCAAATTTTGATCTTATATTCACGTTTATTTTGGGGTTTTTGGGTTGGAAAAGAGTTGCTTTTAATCCGGGCCCCCAAAAAAGAACCCAAAGGAGTAAGAAAAGACGCGTAGTCGCCCAAACTATACATTGATCTTGGTTTTATTTTGAATTTCATGCCTATTTTTCTGAAAAATTTTTATTCATAATTGGCTGAAATTTGCAATACATCGTCTTTTTAAAATATTTTTGCACACGCAAACCCCCCATCATCAAAAATGAAAATTTTTTTTCCATGTGGTTATACATAAATAAATTTAGTACAGCATCACGAAAATCTTTTTTTCAGAGAGAGGATCCTTTATTGTAATGGTCAAATATTCTCGGCATTGAGGGTAGAGGGGAGTTCGGTTTTCCAATATATTCTCGTCTTATTTTGGGGACTGCTCTGTAGTATGGGGATGAGGTCTTAACCCTACTCACCTTCTCTACAGTTCCCTGATTTATTTTTAATGGATGAGAAAGGGCAAATAGTTTTTGGGCGTGAATTCTGGAAAGTGTGGGTACCGATGGGTTGACCATTGGATTCCCCGACCTCATTCGGAGAGCCTTGGGGCATTTTGGTGAGGAATTTTAACCCCTTTTCTCCAAAGGGCCCGAAAAAAAGCAAGGGAAAGATCGGTTAACGAACAAATCCGCCCCAAAACCGTTCGCTATCCCATTTTGCCGATCATCATTCACCATGACTTCGTGAAATCGATTGTGATCGGACCCTAAAAATTAAATCAAACCGCGTTCTAATTCGAAAAATATTCTAATGGGAATTTTTTTCAAAAACTTTGAAGTTTAATTGGTAAGCAATATACCCGGAGATGAAAAAAGATTTATCCGTTTCTCATAATTCACGTATTTTTTCGGCGGTAGCGCTCATGGGACCTTTATATTTTTTACGACTGTTTAAAAAAATTTAAAAATTCGCTTAATTTATTTGCCCGTCAAAAAACCACTCCCATAACTTATCAGCTGTCAGAAAATATTGATATTCATATTGAAATTCAAGTATTCAAGGGGTGAATTTTTCCAAAAAAAAATTATTGAATGACCTTTAAAATTGATAATTCAAGTTTCATTTAGTAAAGTTAAAGCCTGCTTTAAACATTTCTCCTTTCAGTGATCTTTTTTTGTATGCAAAAGTAACAAACGTTTAATATTAATTTTTTTTTAGAGCCGAGAAGTATTTGTTAGAATTCGTTCGTTTTTTCATATTATCGAATATGTGTTCGTTGTCCAAACAAAAAAATCTTTCTTGAAAGTGTTCTTACCCGAACAAAAAAAATCTTTCGGGAAAGTGTTCGTTAACCGATCACGCACGTAGTTTAACAGTGGAACACATGAATTCAAAACCTTATTTCCAAAATGTTAAAATCACTTGACCTGTTTATCTGAAAGGGAACCCCCCATCAACCAACTTTTTTGTTTAATTATGAAAGGTTTTCATACCTGACTTCGATAGAGAACAAACCCTCGTGTTAAAATGGACTTTAATATTCATCCCCCACCACTCCATAGAAAACGCACTTTCCCTGTATTTTAACTTTGTATGGTTAATTAAAAAATTTTTTTGCAACCAAACCCAATAAAAATTTTCCCCAAAAATATATCCAGTAGTTCTAGAGATTTTTGGCAAAATTTAAAATTTCTTTAAATTTTGAACACCAGTAAAAATAAAAGGGCCCTAAGAAGCATTTAGTGTGAGGAGGATGACACCTTTGCTACCCGTCCCCTTTCGACTCTAATTTCAGAACGAAATTTTTATAAAAAATATTTTTTATTCTTTTCGTTCACTTAATCATTTGAATTTGGTTTTTTAATATTTTGAATCAAAATGCAAATTTTTAAAATTCGGTTGTCAATATTAGTAATTGGTTAAAAAAACAACTGATTGATGCCGTCAAAAAAAATAAAAGGGTATACTTAAATTTTTAAACTTAAAAATTGGGGTTTTTAAAAAAAAATATTGCAAGTTTTAAATTTTGAAGTATGCCAAAGAAGTAGAAAATACCCCAAAAATTTCGAAAAGGTTTTAATCCCAAACTCCAGATTTGTAATGGGCCCGTTTCTCATCAGGGGCCTTTGCAATTTTGGTACGAAAATTAACAGTTAAAAATTTAACTATCAAAAATAAATTTTTTTTGGGGTAGTTAGTCTTTTTAACGCCTCAACCGGTTTGCCCGCGCATTGTAGGTCGAAAGTTGCCCCCGGGTTTGGACGTTGTACGGGGCGATTTTTCTTTTCCTTTGAATTTAGATATTTTTTTTTCACGTACATTTGTGCTAATATTTTAAAAAGGAGACTAAAATGTTTCACGGATTTTTTTTTGAGGTAAGTAAAAATTTTTTTTAGGCTAAACAAATTTTAAAATTTGTTTTAATCAATGCTTTTACATACAAACGGACTTTTGAGACGGACAAAAACATGGAGAAAAAAGACTTAAATTTGGATACAGATTCAAAACTTTTGTGATTTTCAATTTTGTTCTAAAAAAAATTCATATCCCACTAACTACTTAAACACATCAAAGTTTCCCCTTTAAAAGTACAAACATAAAACTTTTTGAGATATATGGAAAATTTATCAAAATTAAAGTGTTCTTTCAAAAAGCAAAGTCAAAGAATTTCATGTTTTAAATTGAAGATAAAAAAAAAAAACTAAAAAAAAAAAAAAATTAAAACTAAAATAAAATTGTTCCATTTTCTCATTCTATTAAGTTTATTTATACACAACAAAAATAAGACTTTAAAAAATATTTTGGAAAAAAAACCTTAAAGGGGTTTAAAATTTTGTCTTTTCAACTTGAGGGATACGTTATCTTGTCCTTTGTAAATGGTAGACTTTATGAACAGATATATTCGTAAATTAAATACAAATCACGTTCTTTCCAGGTATAATGTGGAATTACTAAAACTTTCACTGTTTCTATTTTACAAATCATCTATGAAAATATATTTAATATAAGACATATACACAGTTCAAAATATTTTTATTCTTTATTAGTATATAACGAAAATTATTGAAAACTGATTATCGGTAAAGAAATCAAATTTTTTTTAAATGGAACAATCTTAATATAAAATTTAGGTTTACGAATTTTCAAATTTAGACGATGTAAAAGGGAATAAAAAAGGCGATCGCTCAGTTTTTCATTAGCAGGCTAAATATCTATTTATTTTAATACATTTTAACCCCGCAATGTTTTTCTAGATTTAAAAGCATTGTGTGCCTGGAAATCATCGTTTGTATTAATAAAAGGTTTTTAGGAAAAGTTATATAATTAAGTCTATAACTGATGGCATAATTATTCGTCATGTTATGTTTTTGAGTCAACCTTGTTTGCCTAATGGAATGAAAAAATATACCCCCAATATATTTTTTAATTTTTTTGGAATACGTTTACGGGGAAAAGAATGAACGTAAGTCCATTTTCACTAATTCCGGGGAGACCCTTAACTGTTGTATATTAAAAAAATCTTTTTGAAGAAATTTTGGATTTATGCAAATGTGAGTTGTTAAAACCAGGCGAAAAGGGGGGTGAAAGGTCGCCAGGCTGACGGGGAAGTTAACAATAAAAAAGGGAACAATTTTTGTAAGGAGAACCGAGATCTCTACGGAGAAGGAATTAATAATGATAGTTAAGTACTTTAACAATTAGTAATCAGGTTAGTAATTAAGTTGCCCGTTTCTTTGGTTTAAACTAAAATTGATTTAAAAAATTTTAAAGTAAAAAAAAGGTGTTTTTTTATTAAAATGTTCTTAATCTTTCACGAATCCCTGCTGACCGCAGGTTTTAAATTTTTATCATTGAAAAAAGTCAAATATTTTGGGCCACCAGACCAGTGGTTTCCAAATTTAGTGCTATATCCCCTCCCCCTTTAAAACAAAATATAAACTTAGTGTCTTCCTTGTGGTGTCTCCCCATTTCCAAGATTTTGGTTTCCGGTTGAAAATTGCTTATATCAAAGAAAGAGTTAAATAGGCAGAATACATTTATTACTATAATGTACAATTTTTTTTACATGTATATATTATAAGTGTTTAAACTTTTCGCACCTCTCTTTGCGCTAATTTATGTCCCCCTTTTCCCCCTTTTATTCAAATTATAAGTTTTTTTTGAAACCTGGGTGAATGGTTGTGAACATTCAAAATATGGGCTGGGTCCCCCCCAAAACCTCATACCGTACATCAACACATGCTACATTCCCACATGTCCAACATATAAAAAACCCGGCGAATTTTTTTTTTTGGGGTCTTTTTGGGGGAAAGTCACTGTGTTTTTTTAAGGGTTTATTATGTGTAATATAAAGGTAAAATAAACAACCTTTGGGTTGATGTTTCCCAGGTATTAAAGAAAAGCTGTTTTTATGGGGGAAATACTCATTCAATACTTATATTTGTCCATTAAGGCTGTTTTCGGTTAATGTTAAAGAATAGGACCATAAAAGAAATGAAAAGTTAATATAATATTCTGGCTTCATTTTTTTAAAAGCAATTTTTATCATACTTCCTTTTTTTAACAGAGTTAAATCATTTTTTTCTGGTATAAAATGTGTTTCGCTTTTTTTCTCGAACCGTAATTTTAAATGGGTATCCTTTCCCCGTATTAAAATAAAAAAAGAAATATTATGGAATTTTTTTAAATTTTTAAAAACACTATATTTTAGATTTAAAACTATAATTCACAAATTTCCATAGAAATTGAGGCATTTTGTGTATGAAAATGTCCGCGAGTTTGCTCTGACTTTTACCGAAAACAGCCTTAACGTGATCACATGATTGCCAATACACCAGAATCATCGTCATTTAAAAACAAATGCAAAGGAAAAACACCAATGTTTTAAAGAAATGGATCTTTTAGATACGAATATCTATCTTTCAATTAAAAAATTCTTTAAGACTTTGAGGTCTCGCATACAGAATTAAATATCAAAATTATGTTTTTTTCTCGTAAGCACACACTAATACAAGATTTGAGATATCAAAAGCCACCAAGAAAAAGTGAAAAATCATTTAAAAAGTTCCAAAAACGAGTTAAAAAAAAGGGGAAAAAGGTAAAACCACGATATATGCCACTAAGCTGTTACGCAAGATAAATCGAAGTGAAAATACCATCGTCCACAACAAATTAGAGGAGTTCTTAAATGTTATTTTGCTTTATCTTCCATTTTCATTCAAGACGCGTTATTTTTTTTTCGGTGTGGCTATCCGCTAACGTTAGTTTGAGATTAATGAAGTCAAAAGAGTAATGGATTTTACGACAACGCGGATGGATACATTTCGCACAATTTCCCGCTTTCTTTTCTGTTTTCTTTGGGTTTTTACCTCGTTGAAAGCTTCATCAGAACAGAGGATATAGTGGAATAAAAAGTAAAGATGGGAAGATTTTTCTCGACATTCAGAAATCCTTTATGGGAAGGTTTACCACTTGTATAAATTCAAGATAAAAACAACATGGATTTTTTGTTTTTGTTCTGGCCAATCGGCAAGTTCGTACGAACTTCGAATGGAAAATGTGTTCAAATTTTTATGGTTATTTAATGTACTTTATTACATCATTAGGAGTATCTGATGTTTAATTCTAAAGATTACGAATAGCCTATATTTCCGTGTTTAAGACAGACAATTTTCTGAGAGATTTTTTTATTTGGGATCCACTAACCTCTTTAAAAAAAAATAGTTTGTAAAAATTGGTTTTTTTATCAATTACCGGTAGCCAATTTCAAGCAGTTTTAGTCCTGTAACATTTTAGGTGTTTCACATAGAACTTTTATTTTATGGTTCTTAAAATTCACTCTCACTCCCTAGGATGTCAGAAGGCAAATGACCATCATGCAACCAATTTTTTTTCAAGTGATGAAACAATGGTCGACGATCATGCGTCGTATACGAATTTCTCTTCCGACTCATTAACCAAACAAAAATTGGGGTAGAAAGTATGACTAGCTCACACAGATATTTTTCTAGATAAGAATTGCATTAAAGAGATCGTGGTAACTTACTCGCGATGGAGTTACCAGATATTAAAATAAGGTTTTTGATTGGAAAATATTTTACCCGTTTGGCAACATTTTCGCCCTATCATATTAAAAAATTGTAGGAGATTTTTCAGTTCGTCTTACATACGTATTTCGAATTTGGGGTAAATTTTTAAAGAAAAACGTTCTCTTGGCTTATGATTGGATCGGATTTGTCTTATAGATTCGAGACTGTATTCCCGAATATATATAACGAACCTCTATATTGCGAATTTTTCTATATAGAGAAATTTTTCCTGGAACCTTGAACATTTCACAATTTTCTTCGTAAAATAAACTCTTTATATAGTGAAATGCATTTTCTATATAACGAACTTTTTTTTTGTGACTCAATTTTTTTCTCCCTTTTATTAAAGTATTTCTGAAAAAATTTCAAGTTATTCTCTCGTTAACACATTTTATGTGGCCATAAATCTTGAACTTGTTTTATTAGATCCTAACTCGACGAGAGCAATAGAGTTCTGGACGTTTCATCCAAGAAGTGCAACCTTTAACCCGCATTGCCCAGTTTACTAGAAACATCTTCTATATCCTCTTTCACCCTCAATGGATTTGTCCCGTGTTCTAATTATAAAATGTACGTTTAATATTTGTATGCTTTAAATTAGAGATTGTCCTTAAAATTCATTAATTTTAGTATAAAATGATTTTCTTAGTACTTGAAATACAGTGTCTTCGACATTCCTTTTTCTTGTTTTCCTTGCAATTTTTCTTTCTTTTTTGATAGGTAAGATACATAAAATACACAAATATTAGTTTAAAAAAGGTATGAGTAATTACTTTTTTAAATATATAGTGTTTAGGAATTTAAAATTTGTTTTATGAGGTTTATAAATATATATTAAAATATGAACTTCTATATAACGAATTTTCCATATAACGAACTTTTTTCTGGGATTTAGCGACTTCGTTTACATAGAGGTCCGACTGCATATGGTATATAAAAGACTTTTCGACTTATATCGACTTGATTTATCTTAAAATCCCTTGGAGGAATCTATAAAACGGTTGGTTGCTTTTTAATAGAATGAATTTCCTGATAATCTTTATAATGTATCTTTACATAAACTTCTTGTATAATAGATTATAGTTTTCAAATATTTTATTTTTTTTAAAGTAAACAATACGTGAAAATAGTGATAGTCAATTCTTTTTAAAGAATTGATGGCTATATAATAAAAATATAAATCTTAACACAACTTGTTTTTGTGATGGAATGAAAATTCTAATTAGAGCATATTAACTAATAAGAATACCAACTAACATTTCTTGTAATGAAAGTTTAATCATTTTCAACGTGGGAAACAATTCACAAGACAATTTTCTCTAACGCAGATATTTTGTTTCTTTTAGAACAAACTCGGAAAAAAACAGACTCAAAATGTAAATTACACTTCAGTTTAGTGTAATAGCTATGAATGTAATTAAATTCTTAACTTACAATGTGAAAATATTTAGAAATGGAATTTGGTATGACGTTAAAAATTGTCTAACTTAAATGAGGATTATAGATAGTAAAGTTGCACTCACTAACTCAATAATACTTACATTAGATATAAACTAATCTAACATTAAATTACATAATTTTTTTTTACAATTAAATGAAACGAAAACCAGTTTCTCAACACATAAGGAAAAACAATTTTGATCGTTATAAATTTTTAATTTGCTTAAAAAAATCCATTCTTTTCAGTAATTAACTGAATTTTTTATAGTGAAATAAATACGCTTTTTTTTTTTAGAGATAATTTTCAGTACAAATTTGGATTCTCAGAAAACTATAGCAATTATATTCAACTTTTTTTAAACTAAGTTAATAATTGCTTTAGACACAGCAAAAATTTTGATATTCATCACTTTAGTAAATCGCTTTGGAAACAGATCTAAATAAAGGAAATAAAATTTCACGACTGTGATAGATTGCGTAAAGTTTGATTGTATTCAATATAGATCAAAAAGGAATTTTAAAATTTATTTTAAAACTATTCTTTTGAAGCACTCTGTAGTTTAATTATATTTATTCAATTTCTTTTTATTATTACATGGAAAACTGAAAAAATTAAACGAATTTCCTCGAAACGTCGAAATGTTTTACAACACAAATATTTAACTAAAATTCAAATATGGGAATTTAAAACGCACATTTATAAAACTAATGCATAGTTTGCTAAATATTTACATGGAATATAGTGTATTTCCTACTCGAAAAATTAAATACTTAGATATAGATAGTGAATGTTTTAAATACTGTGAATATATATATTTTACCGTCAAACGAAAATCCACCTTTCTTTTTTTTTTTTGACGTAATGAAAGTAATATTTTAGTGGAATAAATCATTCTAGAGAGTTCACTTTTAATGATGAATACTCGACATTAAAAATGATGCTCGACATTAAGGCTGTTTTCGGTTAATGTTAAAGAATGGGACCCGAATTTGGAACATTTTATCAGATATAAAAGAAATGAAACATTAATATATATTCAGCTACTACCCTTTTGGGGAGCGACGTTTTATCATACTTCCCATTTTAACTGAGTTGATTCATTTTTTTCTGGTATAAAATGCGTCTCGCGTTTTTCTCCTATACCGTAATGTTAAATGGGTTATGCCTTCACGTATTAAAACGAAAAATAAAGTATTCATTTAATATTTTGACATTTTTAAAAAAACTATATTGTTAACAGAGGTATGAGTTATAATATTTCAAATTTCCATGGAAATCGAGGCATTTTTTTCTGTCTGAAAACGTGCTTCGCGTTTAGTTCAAGCTTTCGTACTCTTACCGAAGACAGCCTTAAAAATAACGTTTCCTTACACTGTGTTAATACAGTGTTCATTTCATGCTGTTTCCAAGTCCGTGCCCCACTTCTATCGTAGTGACTGAAGAGAAGTGGAGGCCAGAAAACCAAAACCAATGTGTGAGATATTTGGAGAACTGACTGGCCAAGGCGACAGTTAAACATCATCTATGTCGAAGTAGATTGAGACATAACGGGCAACATGCGGTATTCCGTTATCTTATTGAAAGTGAATATCCTTGAAAGCAATCCATATCCACCATTTCTTAGATCTGAGAAATGTTTCACTGGCTGTTCAAATTACTGACGATAGAAGTATCTGTGTCGTGTACCAACCGATTTCCCCTACCATCACACCAGGTGCACGGCCCGTGTGACGATATCTAAGGCAAACATGCCACAATTTGTGACGGGGCTTTCATCGCGATTTCAGCTAACAGTCCTCTTGGGTTCTTTGGGGCCTCTTTCCAACCAACTCAAGAAGAACGTGGTTATGTAAATTAGGAATCATATATATATATTGGCAGTTAGCAGTAGAGCGAGGTCTATGTGCAGAAAGGATTGCTAAGTGGGAAAGTGAAGTCGCTAAGTAGAGAGGTAGCTGTAAAGTGATTTGAGATAAAGTTTAGAAGAATCCTAAGTCCAGGAATTAACCTAGCCGTGCCGGTACAGACGAATCAAAAGTGGGTTCGAGGCCAAAAGGAACACTATCGGATTAAAACCACTACAGAAGTTCTAAAAACGTAGCTGTTTACCGAGGATATAGCGGTAAGCGAATTTGTATAAGTTATAAGGAAAGTGCGTATATTAGTGAGATAGGAATTAATATATAAAGTTAGATTCAGCGGTCAATTGCGTAATTATTTTGTAATACGTGCTGCGTCTTCTCATTCTAGATCATCTTACTTAGATTATTATTGTTGTGTATTGTGCTTAAACTAAGATCTTACTAAACAGATTTTAGAATGAATGATTTGAGTGGTTCTTCGTTCTTCCCCACAAAACAGGTCGCGTAGATAGTGCAGAACGTGTGTCCCAACGGGCAGGGGCTTCACAAATTTACCGAAGTCTTGTTCTTGTATTGTCAAAATACCACTAATATGATCATTTCAGATCGAAAAACGACTATTTCTAAATTGGAGATTCCACCGTACAAAATAATGCTGAGTGTTACAACTTCGAAATCATGGGGACCAACTTTCTTTCGATGCAATGATGTTGGAAACGAACACAGATGGCATTATATAATAATATTTGATTATGCAAATTTTCGTCTTAGTGATTTCGTCAATAAATATAAATATGGTATTGGTCTGCACTGGTATTTCAAAAGCAATGGCGTAGTTAGTTCTGAGTGGACCCCGTATCAAAATTCCTTCGTAGTACTTTTTAAGATATTACAGCCTTGTGTTAGTGGAACTGTAGTTACATATGTTGGAGCCCCTGTAAATTGGAGGCCCCTGTCATCGATACGCTGATATGGGGTAGCTACGCCCCTCTTCATAAGGTTGAATTGTAAGATCATTGGAAAAAGGATCATTCAAAAAGGATTGTCAAACTACTGCTTTGATGTTAAAAACTATCCTTGGACCTTAAATTGGAAGAATGCGATTGAACAATGCTGAAGTGCCTTTTTTTAAACACGTTTTTATAAGTTTCACTTGTGTGTGTGTGTGTATGTAATGGAATCTTGGATCTCGATTTTAATTCGAAATTTCGTACACTTGTCACGGACCTATGACAATACAATAATTTCATAATTTTGTTTCATTGTCCTGATCAGGATTTTAATAATTAAGGATTTTATGGATTTACGAGATTTGGCGACTAATTCATTATATCGTTTCTAGATTTGGCGACTAATTGCGTAAACCATTTTCAGATTTGGCGACTAATTGCATAAACCATTTTCAGATTTGGCGACTAATTTCACATGCCATTTCTAGATCTGGCGGCCAATTCCAGATTTAGCAACTGAAAGATTGAGGTGTAACCCAGTGCTTCTCAAACTTTGAATGTTGGCGATCCAATTTTCAATCATAATTTTGATGGCGCCCCCTGCATACAATAAAAATGTACTCAATTCAATAATACTTTGACGCTAGAGCTACAATACGACTTTAATTATAAACTGCACAAATTATCAAGATAAATATTAAATTGTGCATACAATTTTGTATGTGACAAGCCAATAGGGTCATTACTAATTATTCACCTGGTCCTTAACTTAATATTGATGAATTAATGATCAAATACATAGTGCAGTAATGATACATTTATAAGTATCTTATTTTATTGTATAAATGTGTATTGCGTATTATTTCAGAATGTATTTTGCTTTAATTCCTTTCATTAAATTAGTATTTTTTAATTTTTTATTTTCGACTTTTTGATATACTCGCGCCCCCCTAATAGGATTAGCATGCCCCTCTAGGGGGGCGCGCCCCACAGTTTGAGAAACGCTGGTATAACCCTAAAACATCAAAATAGGCTTCTGGTTAGTAAAAAATAAAACAAAAAACTATTCTTTATGTGAAAAAAGGTAGGGTGGGTGCGTAGTTTTTCTGAAAGTGGAAATAAAAAAAAAGACTCGTGCATGTGAATAAAAATAATTTATGTTCTAACTGCTAAATATTTTTTATATATAATAATTTTAAAAACTAAAAAAACAGGCTTTTATCGTAGATTGAACTAAAAAATAAAAAATAAATTACAGTTTTAAACAAACTAAAAAACACGCTTTTATAGTAAATCGAAGTAAAAAGTAAAAAAAATAATTTTTAATATAAGAATAAAGAGTGATTAACGAGAAAATTAACGTCATTGTGGTAAAAGCGTGGGGTGCTTGGTACTATATTTTTACACTAACTCAGCATTTCGGAATAGAACTAGTAAGAAATTATAACAATTAATATAGAGCACACGCTTTTATCCCAATGCAATTCTCGTTGTCATTTATTCTTATATTAAGAACTATTTTTTACTTTTTACTTCGATTCATTATAAAAGCGTGATTTTTAGTTTTAAAAAAACTATAATTTTTATTATTATTTTTTTTACAGAATCGGCACCCCAACCCATTATGCCATTATGGATTTCTATGGCAATACCATGAGGAATATCTAATTGTATTTCGTGAAGATATCCCATGGTCAGTGTGGTCCCCCGAACTTACACAATGAGACTTTTTCTTGAAGTTATCTAGAGTCGGAAGTTTTTATTGATAAATCCCTTACTCTTAAGGTTTACTATAGAACGGCAAATTAAGGCAATATAAACTAACATATTTATTGATATAAATAATTCCAATGTGTAAGATTTTAGGGACATTTGAATGATAAGCTACATTTGTAAGACGTTTATGACATACTTAAATTATATTCTTAATATTTTTATGTTTACAGTAAAATGACCGAAATATGCTAAATTTAAATGAAAAAAAAAATGTAAATAATTTTTATTTTAGAAAATAAAAAAAAAGCCATTGCACTATCAAACCCCTCAAATATATATGCTAAAATTTGTATTAAAATGTTTCAGTTTGCAAATTTTTTTAATCTTTATTGCTCCTTATAATAAATTATTACGACCCACCAAACATGTTCCCTTTTTTTCTAGTTTACTCCTACAAGTTTCCTTTTTACAATACCACACGGTTGAACAAGAATTTGCAAATTCCAACTTCCTGGATTTGTTGACTTTCTAAGTTTCCTGAAATATTTTGCATACATGTTTTCGGATAGTCTAGATCGACTTATTTTTGTTCTGCTTTTTCTTCTTTTGCATCACAATGTCAATCTTTTTCTATAGACAATATTTCTTTCGTGTATTCTTTACTTTGAGTTTGATTTATCTCGAGCAACTTTATATTATTTATCTTGCGATTTATACGATTTCGCCGTATTAAAGTAATTTTTTTTCATATGTCAACTGCTTTTCATACTCGAGAGGAAATTTTAAATATACTGTAAATCAATTTAACGTGAAAAATAATATTCTTACGGGAATGTTAAATTCTATGAAAGCACTTTGCATTATATATATATATATATATATATATATATATATATATATATATATATATATATATATATGTTATTTAAATATCAAGACATTTCCTCGAAAGATATTGCTTTCCAATCTTTCTTCTAAGTTTTCGCTTTTTGCTTAACATTCTTCAGGCAATTTAATTCAACTATACATTATTCTAGATGTTCAATAATTGTGATGTTAGGGGGATTAAATTCAATGAAGGGAAAAAATAAACATATGAGTAAATCTCTCTTCTCAGTCTCTCTCTCTCTTCTCGGTCTCTCTCTCTCTTCTCAGTCTCTCTCTCTTCTCAGTCTCTCTCTCTCTTCTCAGTCTCTCTCTCTCTTCTCAGTCTCTCTCTCTCTTCTCAGTCTCTCTCTCTTCTCAGTCTCTCTCTCTTTCTCAGTCTCTCTCCTCTTCTCAGTCTCTCTCTCTCTTCTCAGTCTCTCTCTCTCTTCTCAGTCTCTCTCTCTTTTCTTCTCTCTCTCTCTCTCTCTTCTCGGTTCTCTCTCTCTCTCTTCTCGGTCTCTCTCTCTCTCTTCTCGGTCTCTCTCTCTCTCTTCTCGGTCTCTCTCTCTCTTCTCGGTCTCTCTCTCTCTCTTCTCGGTCTCTCTCTCTCTCTTCTCGGTCTCTCTCTCTCTCTTCTCGGTCTCTCTCTCTCTCTTCTCGGTCTCTCTCTCTCTCTTCTCGGTCTCTCTCTCTCTCTTCTCGGTCTCTCTCTCTCTTCTCGGTCTCTCTCTCTCTTTTCGGTCTCTCTCTCGGTTTCTCTCTTTTTGGTCTCTTCTCTTTCCTACTCTCTCCTTCGCTGGCTCTCTCATCTGGCTCTCTTGCTCTTTCTTTCTCTCGCTCTCTTACTCATTCACTCGCACAATTCTTAATGAAGATGGCAAACTAGACTTTGTCCTGCACAAACAATCCTATTTTGAACTGCCATTTATCATGAATCAGTAAATATCGAATGAAACATTTTATTTAAAAAAATAATAATTTATTGAAAAGAATCAAAACAAAATATACATTCCAACATAATAAAAAATAAAATACATATTTACACATATATAATATACTGATAAATGTATCAGCACTGCGCCATGTATTTAATAATTAATTTATCAATACTAAATTAAGAACAAGTTGAAAATGACTAGAGACTTCCATGGGCTTGTCTTATAGAGCAAAGTTTTTTTAAAGGAAGGCTTAATATTAGATATTGACATTTGAAGCTCTTTTTCTATACTTATATTGTATTTGCCCCTATTTAAAATTAGAAAGAAAAATTAACATAATACTTATATTACAGCTTTAAAGCAACTTACTGAAAATATCTATTACTTAAAAGTAACATAAACAAAATTTAATACTTATTTTCACGTAATTGGTATAGTTTAGTATTAAGGTGGTGTTGTAGCTTTAGTGCCCAAGTACATTATTATAGAGTTCCATATAGTTTCATTGTACGAGGAGGAGGAGCAATGAAAATTATCGACGCATTTCTTGAAGAATCATTTTAACTTTAAAATTTTAAGTGAAAGATATATTAGAAAGATTCATTTCAAAGTCATAATCTTCAAAGGTGGATTGCATTACCCAGAAATAAACTACTTTGGTGATTTTTCATTCATAATAAAAGTCAATGATACAACACCATTATTCATTTCCAACGAAAAATTCAATTTTTAAAATTGGAAGGACATTATTGAACTAATATACGAATAAGTTAGAAAACTTCTTTTCCAGTTAAAGAAATTCAGGAAGTGGTTTGCGTTTTATGATTTTTCGAAGTTTTCTTAACTTAGTTAATGAAGTCACAGAATATATTCTAAAGTTGAAAATTTCCCTTTGTTGAAGAAAAATTCGTAGCATACTTGCGTGTTGATGGCAAAAATAAAAACGTTGGTAATTTGATTTCTCGGGCTTTATCTTTAGTAAAGTTTTAAAGAGCTATTTTGGTACATAAAATTACGTGAGAATAAATTTGTGAACGATTCAATTTTGTGTATGAAAGCCTTGTACTGTATGAAGACTGTACATTCCTGTAGTAAGACATCGGTCACACAGTACAACTAACTTTTGAACTCCATCCTCATCGAATTCTGTTACTTAATTTACATATTTCTCAAACAAGGTTTCTTCAATATTATCTATAGCAGGGGTGACCAAGACGTCGACCGCGAAGACATTTTAGGTAGTCCGCGCGACCATCCCGATAATGACCTCGGATATTAACAATTTAATTTATGACATATTACACAGAATTAAATGAATTATTTAAAATAAAAATTTACAACAGTTTACGCTTTAAAACCAAAAACAAACTGTGCAAAATAATATAATGAATTTGTCGTTTTACAGTGGAGAATTAAATACAAACAACTTGACAAAGTGGGATGCTTAGATTATATCCAGTAGCCGGAGATCTCATATCACACAGACATAAGGTGGTTAAGCGGTGGTGCTTTTTTAGAAAGATTTCGCATTCTGTTACCAGAAATAAAAAATTTTCTACAAATGAAAGGAGAGCACATTACTGAATTGGAAGATGAGAAATGGCTCATGAAACTAGCTTTTTTCTGCGATATCACTGCAAAACAACAACTTAAACCTAAATCTACAAGGAAAGAATAAATTTTTAACAGGCATGATCAGCGCGATCAAAACTTTCAAAGAAACGATGAAAAGGTATGCTTCTCAATTAAGAAAACATGAATTGAGAAACTTCAAAAACATGGAGGAAGAGTGCATCCATATATATATATAATCTAACCGAGACTTCGAAGATTTCTTAAAATCCAGAGCATCTAGCGATACTGATTTTTGGAAATTAATTTCTGAGGAAACGTTTCCAAATATTTACAAACAGATTTTGTATTTGAAATCATATTTTGGATCGACGTATCTTTGAGAATCTGCTTTTTCAACCATGATCACCATAAAAACCAAACATCGGTCGCGTTTAACAGATGAACATTTAATTTCGTGTTTACGCATTGCAATAAACTCGTACCAGCCACAGTATGATAAACTTGTCGCAGAGATACAATGCCAAATTTCAACTAAACGAAGTGAATAGGATGGTCAATTTTTGCTGAATGAATACTTTGATTATTTTCGTCAGTAAATTTTTATTTTGTAAATATTACTATTAAGTTTTTTTTAGAAAAATTAGATAATTTACCATTTTTTCTTGTTACCGAAAATAAATATTTACGTATATATATGTACGTTATATATGTACGTTACGTTAATTTAGCTCTGCCATTGGTAGACCACCTGCGATTTTTTAAATGTGGAGTAGACCACGGATCCCAAACGTTTGGCCACCCCTGATCTATAGCAATGATTTTCAAAATGGTTTAGGTGGCTTAAAAAATGATGATACAAATCTTCTAGTAAAAAAATGCATGAGAGTTTTCTTACTATTTCTTATAGATTTTAATTTACTAAAGCTGGAAACTGTATTTAACAAATTCTTTCACGGTAAATATCTTTGACACTCAATTTTTTCGTTTCATTTAGAGTAAAATTCTTATTTAGCATTTAAAATAAAGTATTCTATTTTTGATTGAAAAAGTTCTATAAGCGCATGACTTCTTACAATTACTGTTTTTTTTTTAAAGTTTAATGTTAAAAGGCAGGGCAGATGATCATATCTAAACAGGTTCTATTAGGTTATTGTGAATTTTGAGAAATATTACTGGGTGGTTTAAACATATTTTGACGCGTCCTTTTGGGTACTATAAAAAAGTACAGACAGATATGGTCAGATAAAATCACGTCTCAAGGCATAAGCAAATTCAGTATCTAGCTTGCTATATAAAGAAAGGCTCAGCTTACGTCCAGCATTCAAAACAATTACTACTTTTTCTATTTCTGTATTATAGTTTCAAGAGAATGTGCTGTTTCTTAGGACAATTTTTGATTACTTTGTAGATAATACAGTAATACCTCGACTTACGCTACCCCGACGACCTCGACCAACTATACTTCGGAGTAAAAAAAATTAAATTTTCAAGAAGGGAAAAGGAAGATCATTATTATATAGCTCCCAGCAAAAAAAAGTCAGGGTTGTTATTTCTGATTTTAAAACCGAAAGTGATTTAGACGCTATCGATATTTCTTCTGATAAGGAAATTTCAGCCCAAAAAGCTACTGATGAGTCTTTATGGGAAACATTGAACGAAAAGAGACCACTTAAGTAAATATTTCAAGAAAAGATTTTATTTTCCAATAGGCTGAATAGCTAAGAAGTAAATACAGAGAAAAAGTCCAAAACACTTCCATTTCCGATGACAAAAATTAATACCATTGTCGCATGGAAGAATTGCCAAGTTTAAGAATCATGCAATAGAAATAGATGTAAAAACCTTTGTGATAATGTAATAGAAATGTATGTGTGTGGGGAAATGTGTGTCTCAAAAACAGAATTTATACGTAAAAATTGTTTTCAATGAATTTTTAATACTAAACCTTTAATTTAAATTGATTTGGACAATTTAAATTAAAGATTTGGAACTATTTTAATTGCAAAAAATTTCAATTTTCTTGTATGAGTCAAATTGGCTCACTTCAGTATAAATAGGTGTATAACCAACATCCGGAAATCTAGTGTTAAATTGCTTACACTATTTCAATAAATGTTTTCAGGTAACTCTTTTGTTTTTTCTTGCACCCCACAAGAAATATTTTTATTAAGGGCATTCAACAATTCTAAAACTTCTCCCTTTCAAACGACTTTTAAATATTTTGCTAATGTCCTTACTTTGCCGTCTTACTTGTATTCGCTAACTCCTTGAAGATGATTTTCCATTTGTCTTTTTTTTTTTCATCTCATTGGGCGTTCTTAAGCTCTTCACCATGATATTTTTAATAATCTGATAGACTGGTAAAGGATTTGATGATTTAATAGTAAGAAAGCACCTTGAATAGTTTAAAAGTGCGTATTGAAATTTAAGAAGACATTTTTATTTATAAAATTGATGGCAAATTATAAATTTAAAACAAAGGGAAAAAAATGAAGTAAGCATGTAAAGTAACAATTGATTAAATGGGTTATAAAATAATTATATCATTACAATTCAGTTCTTTCATTTAACACACATATTCTGCAGATGCATTTAAAATATTTCGGCTTGAGACTATTATTACAAAATTAAGTGACGATATTTTTTAATGCAGTTCTGGGTGTAATAAGATTTCGCTTTTTATTTCTATGTATTCAGACATTTGGAATTAAAATGGATCTACGTAACAATATTTTTAGCAACAAAAATTTTATTACAAATGTGCTAATATTATTCTATTTTACTTGCACAAATCTTTCGTTAACTAAACAATTCGAAATAAGACTTCGCCAAACTGAAATATAGATATAATTGGGTCCAATTAAAGTGGCATATAGACACAATATTTTTGCCACATAACATACAATCACAAATATATTTAACAAACTAATACTTTATGAACCTGTATGTATCAAACACGTAATGTAAGTCAGGAAATGTATTCCTGAAAAAACTTTATGGAAAAACTTACATTTGAGGAAATCAACAATTTTTCCCTTAGCTTACTTCCATTTTGACATTTCAAAGATATTGACACGTAAATGTGTTAAAGCAAAGTAAATAACTTTTCCATGGACAGTTTAACCATGAATATGTTATGATTCATCCGTCACAATCAAAACATTTTCGTTTACAATACCAGGAAATATATTCATAAGATATCACAAATAAGCTTAAAAACATATCTCCAAGAATTAATAATTACTTTATTTTTTATCAACAAAGTATTCCATCATAATATTTCAAATCTCAACAACGAATTTTCCATTACTAGCAACAGCTTTATCCTAAATCGTTTGCGTGTATCCTACAGCAGGTGGTTGAGTTAAATTTTGGAGTGACAATATTACGTTTTCTTAATCGATATTAATGAACACATTACGCATTGTGTACTTTGCATTAGTGAAAACTTCGAATTTTTTTTTAGAAATTAAATTTTCTGTTTATTGCTTTTATTTTGAATGTTGTGAAAAGTTCTAAATTTTGGGATAACTTTAAATGAGGAAATTTGAATTAGAAACCGATTTGACGTTTGGGATTTCTTTACGAAAAATTACCATACATTTTCATAAGCATTTTTTTTTTCAAAAAATTCCTATTAGTTCACACTACCCCTCTCTCTATATATACCTATTGATATATCTTGTTCAGAATTTTCATTCGCTCACGTTTAAAAATACTTTTTTTTCAAATTTAGTTTTTTAAATTTCTTTAATACATTTTTTAAAAAAGATTCTTTCCCAAATTAAATTTTTTTTAAAATTTTTTAAATTTTATTTTTGCGTTTTTTTGATAAGTTAAAAAACCAGTTCCAAGAGAGGGGCCCCGTATTTTTTTTCCAAAGGGAAATTTTTTCTCTTGATTTCAAAATTTTTTTTCATCGACTCAAGCTCAAATACATTTTTTAAAACATGTAATGGATGACATTTGATGAGAAAATATTTTTTTAAAATATTAATTAATTAACTATAATTAATTAAAATAAAAATTTTCTTTGTTGACCTAAGTAGAATTGACTTAATTTCTTTTTGTATACATTACTTGCTTTATGCAACTCGGAGCAAATTTTGATTTGGAAAGGATAGTACAAAATAATTTTAAGGTTTTTTTGTAAGTAGTTTTTTCTAATTTCATTGATTCCAATTATATATATATATATATATATATATATATATATATATATATATATATATATATTTTTATTATAATTAAATTAGGTTTAAAAAATTTAAAATTCCCTGTTAAAATTTTAAATTTTTTTTTTCCCTTAAACTTCAAGTATAAAATTTAAACCCAATTTAATTTGAACAGATGTTTTCCCGAAAACCCACTTCTAACGCCGATCATTATTTTTTTTTAACCACATGTCAGCATCCCCTTCCGGGGCAACCCTAAAAAAAAAGAATGCTTTTACCATCTGGATTTTGGGGGTACCGGCCACTTATATTTTCACTCAGCGACAGAACATATAAATGGCTTTCTGAATAAAAACCGGTTTTAAGAAAGTTTGGTTTTAAATTGAAACATGTCATATATATATATATATATATATATAAATTAGGATTAATTTTTTTCCAGTTATGTATTATGGAAAAACATGTATTATTTGCTTAGTTTTATCCATATCTAAATTTGCATATTTAAAAAAACTTTTTACAGTTGAATGTGTATGCAAAGACCAGAAACATAAAACTTTGCTAGCAGAACTAATATATTTAAAATGCTGATACATTACAAAAATTAAAATAAAGTTACGTACTAGTTTTGAAAGACTATATTTACATAGTACTGTCAAGACAGGAAACTTACTTTTTCGTAAATTAGTTTCATATTAAATATTTGTGATTTCTGTTTAAAACTTTTTGAATTAATTTCTTGGATAATTTCCTATTATTTACTATAAGAAAGATATTTCATAAAAAACACAAACCAGACAATAAAAAACAAACTGTCCATTGATTTCTTAGGCATTATTACTTGCTTTGATTTATAAATTCGCGCGTATGTGACATAAATTCTAAAATATATCAATCTTTATCTAATAAATAATTTGAAAATTTTTCTCATTAAATCTAATCCATAAAAACGAAATAAACTAACACTTTAAAGCAAAACTAAACGTCCTTTTATTATCATTTTTTTTAAAGTGTTTGTATTGTCAGTCATGGAGCCTTATTCCATTTTCCTTAATTGTAAAATATTTAAACTATTAAATGAGTAAAATTTAAAAAATATCTAGACATTTTATATTTGTTGCTTCTGCTTCTTTCAGAAAAAGAAAAATTATGAGCGTCAGCTGAGAATTTTGTTCTTATGAAAACCATAAAAACGTGATTTTTTTTTTTGCTATGAATACCTAGAAGTTGATGTCCTTGGCTGGGAAAAAATAAACCTAATATTTTAATAAAAAATTATTTTTGAGGCTTTCTTTAGATCAGGAGGCAGACTTTTCCAGGGTACGGACTACTTCTAAATTTTTCAAGGTGTTGCGGCGGTTCACCTAGTGACGTGGGTGTAGAGAGCTAAAAGAAAGTATGGGGCAGTCGGACCCCCAAACGAATTTCTCTTTTTTGCAAATTTTTTTTCCTGGACCCAAAGGAAATTTTTACGTTTTTTCGCCGTAAAATAACCCCTTGAAGCGCATTTTCTATTCAACAAAATTTTCTTTTTATTCACCTCCGTTTTTTTTTTTCTTGGGTTTTTGAAACTTTTTTTGAAAAATAGAAAAAAATTTTTTTATTATTTTTTTTAGATTTAAAATTATATTTTGAGGAAGAAATTTTAAAAATTAAAAAAAAAAAAAATTTTTTTATCATTAAAATGGGAAAAACAGGTAAAAAATGAACAAAAAAAAACGGGGGCTCTGTAAAAAAATTTTATGAGAAAATTTTAATTTTCAATTTTGATGCGTTATTTTGCCCCAGCATAAATATTTTAATTTTTAAAAAAAAGAGCACTTTATTTTAGTTATTATATGAAATTGCAGAAAGACGGTAATTATATTCACATAAAGAACTGAAATTTTGAAATAAAACAGTGATTGATAAATCGAAATGCAAACACTTTTCTGTTATACAAAACAAACAAAAATTTTCCCAAAATTTTTTCAAAACCTTTGGGGCAATCCTGTCCCCGTTTGACCTTTTTTGCAAAAACACATTTCGAGTAAAACGCATTTTTAAAAATTTTACATCTTTTTTGTAAAGTTATGGCATCTGTTTACTAAAACACTTGTAATTTTTTTTTAAATGAATGGGAAAAAAACCTTCGTTTTTTTTTAAGCTAATAAATGGACTATTAAAAAACATAAGCAAAATTTGTCAATTTTTTTAAAAAAAACATGATTTTAGGGGATGGGCCTTAAAATACCTTATTTACCGAACTAAACCGCATTTCCCCCAAAGTTAATGCAACTAAAAAACGGTGCGAAAGGGGGGAAAAAAATTTTTTGGGTGGGGGTTTTAGAGCAACTTAGCCCATTTAAAAAGTTTAAAAACTGATAAAATGAAAATTTTTCACTTTTTATTTGTTTTCCTTTTAAATTTAGTTTAATTTTATAATTGCCGATAAACAATTTTAGACTATTTTTCAAAATTTTTAAAAAACTTTTTTTGAGTGTTTGGGGCCCAGAATCGATGGCGGGAGATTGAATAAATACGGTTTTTTTAGACCCCTTGATGGAATAATTAGGTCTTAGGAAAAAGGTCACCCCCAAAATGTCTTGGCGGTCCACCTGTCGATCGCAATTGATTTAATGCCCACCTCGGCTTCAGAGTTATAAAACCAGGACAAATAAAATTGTTTTAAAAAAAACACCAGAAATATTTTTGAATTTCGGTACAAATTGGTTTGACAAATTTTTGAAAATTTCTTTGAATTAAATGAATCAAAATAAAAAAGTGGAAACATTCAATTTAATTAAAATTCAATTTAATTACATACAAGAGAACAGAAATTATAGATAAAAATAACTTAATAAGATAACTAGTTTTAGTTATGTAAATGTTAGTTTAGTTATGTATGTACGCCCTCTTATTAGTATGGCGTGTAAATACGTCACTGCTTTTTTTTTTGCGGCAAGTGAAAGTACACACGAAAGTAATACCAAATATTTCAAAACATTCTAGTTCATATTAAAAAATCGGAACAAGTAAAATTGTTAGTAAGGCATGTGACTACCTTCGGAGCACTTTTTTTGAAATCTTTAAATTTTCAACTAAATAAACACTTTTTTTAATTCGAAATGAGACACAAAACTAGGAATTCAAGTACAATTTCCACAAAATAAAAAATAATTTTAGATATAATAGGAATTTTGAGTGAAATTTTAGTGAAAAATTGCAATTACGGTAAGGGTTGTATTGAAAATTCTAATTAATATATTTGAAAAATATTTATACAGTACCTAAATAACATGCTTATCTATAATTGGAACTAGTATAAGATTTGTAATACTTTTGAAAGTTTTTGAAATAAGACATTTTTTATGCAAGAACTAAATTTTTTACTAGAAACTAATGTTATTTTCTCACAAAAAGTGCAATAAAATACATAAATAGGTACACATAGATTAGATAATTGTATAGACTACAGATAAAACTAAATAAAACATTTTCTGAAAATTTTAATTCAATATCTTAAAAAGAAAACTTTTAGTGAACTTTACCGTGAAGCAAGAAATTGAAAAACATAGTTTCTCAGAAAATGCATTTATAGATTTGAATACAGTATAAAAAATTTTCTACTAATTGTACATTTTTTAAACTCACCATATTTATAGGCCAAGATCTCTTTAGCTTTATGTTTAATTAGTTTGGACTTTTTTTAATCTTTTGATGTTTTCTGAAGAGTTTTATAGACTATAACAATTAATGTTTTTAATGAAATTTTGACGAAAAATTGCAGTTACACAAAATTCTAATAAATGTATTCAAATGATATTTATACAATACGTGTATAACATCTTTATATGTGTTAGAAATTAAAAGATTTGTAATATTTTGAAAAGTTGTAAATATGTCAAATTTTATGCAAAAACACGATTTTTTAAAAAATTAATGACTTTTTTTCATATAAAAGCAATAAAGTACATAAATATATACACAGAGATTAAATTTTGATTCATAACACAGATAGAACTCAATAAAACATGTTTTGAAAATTTCAATTCAATATCTTAAAAATATTTTGTGTAGGGATCTACTTCCGATTTTGTACACTGCATTTCCAGTTTACTAATTATGCTATAACTATGCTTCTAGATATCGTAGAAACAAAAATAGTGTTTTTGGAATCTTAAATATATGGGCTATAAAATAAAATCATTAAAGAAATTTCGAGAATTTTCAACAAAAC
This sequence comes from Trichonephila inaurata madagascariensis, assembly GCA_019973955.1. Lineage (NCBI taxonomy): Eukaryota > Metazoa > Arthropoda > Arachnida > Araneae > Nephilidae > Trichonephila > Trichonephila inaurata. Next base: position 74,996 of record BMAV01002065.1, on the reverse strand, counting down.
GGCGAATTTTGGGTAGTCACATACCTTAAATAAAGAGTGCAGATATTTTCCAGAAATTCTATAAAAGTTTGTTTGTTAAATATTATAAATCTTTTTTTTTTTGAATCAAATGAATAAACGTTAAAAAAGTCGAAAAAGTTATTGTTTTGGGAGATAATTATTTTCAGCTATTTTTTCAAACTAATTACATAAAAGTGAATAGAAGTTATGCATAAAAACGTGACAGGATAACTAGTTTTAGTTGGAATATTATAAATCGTGTTAGTACGCCATTACTTTTTTTTTACAGAGAGCGCAGGCAAAAGTAACTATCAGGAAGAATAATATTGTTTGCATGATTTTTTAAGCAGATGAAAAAGTGAGAGATATGCAAATGATTTTAAAAGTGCGTTTTATCTTAAGAATAAGCGTTAAAAATACAAAAAGTTTATGAAAAATTGTTGTTTCCTTGTGATTTTATCTTGTGAATTGGCGTAAGTAAAATTCATAATAATATTTCTTTAAAAAATTTTGCGCAAAAAATTGAAAAATACATAAAAAGATAACTATGCAAATGGTCTTTTTGATTGATAATACTATATTTCAAAATTCTATTTGACGTTTAAAATACTATGTACAGATGATGGTTAAAAACAAAGAACTTTATATTTATGAAATTGACGTTTTTAAATTTTTTTTATCTTCTAAATCTTTTAATGTTCTACATCTTATGCATTTGTAGAATTGAATAATAAATTTTATTTAAAACTGCTTAGATGATAGCAGGAATATAATATAATTTTACATGATACTTCAATACTTTGAAATTTTTATATGTTATGTAGATATAACATTTATTCAAGGGAACTGAAAAGTAAACTATTTAAATGAATTAGTTTCAGTTCATTAATTCAGTTATTTCAGAATTCTTTTAGAAGTTTGAAATCCTATGTGCTGACAATTATTAAAAACGCGATAAAGAATTTTATATTTATGGAAAGGAAAAAAAATTAAACCAAATCTAGACTCTTGACGATTTTAAATATTTTTTCTTCTTATGAATCTTTTAATGTATTTGTACAAATTTTGCATTCACAGAATTTTATTTAAAACTGCTTATTAGATAATAAGAAGCATATAATATATTATGTTTCAATGCTTCGAAATTTTAATGTAAGTTATACAGATATTTTTTATTCAAGAGAACTGAAAAATAAACTATTTAGAGTTAGTTTTTCAGGTCAAACATTACGCGGCTAAAAGTTTTATCAGGGGAGATAACAACTAAAGTAAACATTCATGTACAATTTCCTAAAGAAAAACGTGAGAAAAAGAGTTTTAACACATCTGTCTTTTCTCTAATATTTTTCAAACAGACGAATTATAAAATAATTGAGAGTAAACATTCAATTGAAACTAATTAATCTAATTAAAATTCTCATTCTATAGCTTCATTAGGAGTAAAGGATTCAATACCTATAATTTAATATAAGCTCGAAATATTTTCTACTTCTGTTAAAAATTCTAAACTCATTAATCAAGAATTTAAAAAAGAAATATTAATTTAGGGATCGGTAAATATCCAGAAATTGGTTTCAATTTTGGGAGGGGGGGGGTAATTAATTATTAATATTTCAATACCTATTTCTGCATTTATTTAAATATTTCAGTAACAAATAAAACTGAACAATCATATTAAAATTAATTTCCATTTGAAATACTTAACTATTCTAAGATTAGTGTCTGACGTTGTGTTCAGTTTTGAATCAATTATCTTGCTTTTATTCTTTGTTATTGTTAGATATTTGTAGATTGAGTTCGCAATGTCTATTATCAACTGTTGCTATATTTTTGAATAGAAACAGCTGTTAGATAAAAAAAAATTATTTTTGCTAGCTTTCACTTTATAAGAGTACAATCAAAACATTAAATTGTTATAAAAACAAGATCGTAATAAAACAATGTGCGATAATAAAAACCACACTAAATCAAGTGCACTTATGTAATATTTTTTCACTCCAATCTCGTAGATCAAATTTTTAAAAAATCCTACATGATTGGATAAATTTAAATCTTTTTAGAGTAGTTATTGCAATTTTGTTGGTTCGTATGTATTATACCTTCCATCAATTTGGCCAAATAAAAACAGCAACACCAAATCAAAAGACGTCGCCAAATGTATTCATCGTATGTATGAATAATATTGCTGTGTTTGCACATGCGTGTGGGAACATTTTTTTGTTATTAGTTGAATATCACTACATTTGGCGACGGGATTTTTTTTTTTTTCATTTCACGAATCGGTTGATGGTATAATACGTAAATACCATTTGATCTGAAACTTTTTTAAATGCCTCTTCTGTAAATATTTCTTTCTTCACTTCAATTTCGGAAGTACTGTTAAAGCATGCGCACATGCGAGAAAATAGATATATTTATCCCTTTGAAATCAATAGCGTATAAAATGAAAATATTTGTACATCTTTTATTTTATTTGCATTTTTAACTTACAATACTTATGAGATGAAGCATAAATGTTTATTTCATAATCTTTCCTCTCGCGGAGGAAAAAGAAAGAATCAAGTTTTCCAGTAATTGATTTCTCTGGATATGACGGAGATCTTTAATGGAAAATCCTTGTTTTAGAGTTGTTATTCCCTAGCTATTATATCAAAACAGATTTAGAAAGAGCTTGGATCTTTCAACTTTAACTAATTAAAAAAAACTTGAGTAAATAATGATTCAAAATAAATATTTTTAAATTAAATTCACTAATGAGAATTATAACCTTCCAAAGATGGAAGAAAATAAATCTGAGATCTTGAAAATGCTATTAGTTTAATGCGTAGGAACTTGTATTTTAAAGTAATGGATGTTTTAATATTTTAATTATGGAAAATCCTTTGACTGAAGAATGAAATCCTTTAAGTTAATAACAGAAATAAATAAAGTTTGTCTCTAGAAAAAAAATTATCTTCCGTGATTCTGTAATAAAGTTATTGCATACTATTTTAACAATGCCAACGTTCAAGATAACTCGTCAATTTGGCAACCCTGATTTCTCATGTGTCGTACGCGTTGCATTAGAAACAATGTACTTCCTTTCATATAATGTCACCTCTCAGGGGGCTCACCTTCTTTAGGTGGGTACGGGTGTCACAATCCCGAGGTACCCTAGTGATCTTTTTCTTTTCCCAAGAGGTTTACTATCTTTGGTAAACACGGATGTCACGACCCCGGGATACCCCAGTGATCCTTCTCTATTTTCGACCCGACATCTTGTCATCCAATTTCTTCTTTTCCCGTCCAGATCACAGACCTATGAATGTTTGGCGCAGTATAGCCACAACTGGCTCTTGCGCCATAAAACACCAAACTCATCATCATCTTCATACAATGTCACCAGTACGGCTGCGATAGTACATTATTGCAAGTTCGCGCAGAAAAATATCACAATGATTGCCTGGACTGGAATCGTTGAGTGAGAAAAAAAAGACGTTGTCTCACATAAAGACATTAACAACAAACGAAACTAAACACTCAACTTTCCAGGAAGCTGCAAGAGCTGCAGGTTTATCAAAATCTGAAGACTTTATCAATGAAGTGTTGGACGATGCAGCTTCAGTGATGAATTTAAGCAACGAGAAGTGCAGAAAACCAATTTTGAGAAAAAATAAATAAATATAACTACATAAATACATATAAATTTCTGGTGTAACTCCCGTGCGTTTTTCAATTTCTACTAATTAGCTCACACTCTCTATATATTTATCTTGGTGGAATTTTCAATCGTTAATAAAATGCATTTTAAAGCACTCAATTGAGCTGAAATTTTATATACATGATTATTTTGGATGACAATACAGTAATTTAATTACAATTAATAAAAATTACTTGATTAAAACTAATTATTCAAAGAATTACAAATACAGCCACGTTGACATCATTTTTGGCGTCTTAGCGACCCTTTTGGCGACTTGTGTCAAAGCTTGAAAATGTTTTTTTCTCACATTTTAAAGCTCTCATTTGAGCTGAAATTTTCTATACACTATTGTTTGGGATAAAAATACTATAATTTAATTATCATTAATTAAAATTAATTGACTGAAACTAATTATTTAAAGAATTACTGATACAGCCATGTTTGTTTCATTTTTAGTGACTTGGGTCAAAACTTGAAAAGATTTTTTTTCACGTTTTAAAGCATTCAGTTGAACTGAAATTTTATATACACGATTGTTTTGAATGACAATACGATACATTAATGATAATTAATAAAAATTAATTACCACTTTATGTTGTGATTCTGTCATATGTATATACATATTTATGTTAATTGTAACTATTCAACAAAAAGTAGCTAAAATAAAATTTTTCTTTGTTGATCTAAGTAGGAATTGACTTAAGTAATACAAATTTTTTTTAAAAATATTTTTGAATGCCTCAAAGCACTTTTTCAGATATAAACTGTAAGTTGCTTTATTGAATAAAAAATATTTACAGAAATGGAAATACAAAAACATTTTACATAAGAAGTAGCAATAATTTTACATACATGATCCACGTAAAGCATACAAACTTTAAAAAATCTGGAATAAAGGTTACATTGTTGTGTGTGTGTGGATCTTTGGTAAGCATCCTGTACTAAATGAAGAAATTAATATTTTTTGGGCGTTAATAGATGTAACACATCTTTTGAGTAAAGCTACGTTTTGAGCAAAAATAGGATACATCTAAGAAAAAACAAGAACATCTACTAACGGATGTAATCAGATGTTTAAATATGATTTTTGATCATTGTCAAATAATTGTCTCTTGAATAAATGTCAACTTAAAACTACTTCCATCATGTTAGATGTATATGATAATAATCAATAAGGATAACGATTTTTTAAAATTGTTATTGACAAAATCCCGATAAGATTCTTCTCTGGCAAAAATTTCCTCGTCGGTAAACAGAATTCTTCTGTGAACCACCGCAACAGTATTTTTGCTTTAAGATACCTTTGGAGTGATTTAATTCCTCAGTAAGAAGATTTCTCTTTCCTCCTTCTTTCCTCATTGGCTCGACAGCCCAGAATATGCCTTGTCCTTCTCAAGAAACCTTTTCCAGGCCAGCCTTCTTCCTGAAAGTGTTCTCCAATTCTTATTTCTCAAAATTAGGAGATCACTTCTTAGGCCATCAATCCATTTAAGATTTGTCCTGCCCTTTACTTCTTTTAAAGTTTGAGCATTGAAGAATTTTTGGTGTGGTCCGCTCTGCGTGCCGCCTTTAATACGTCGTATTTTAAAGAAGTTAACAATGTCAGATTCATTATAAACTGCTGTTTGTAAAAAAAAAATAAAGCCTAGTGAAGGAATCATCATATTTAAATGAAATTTAATGCACAAATGACTTGTATTAGTACAAATAAGTACAAATAAATGACGAAATTTTCAAATCCAAAAAAAAAAACCAACAACATTGTGTCCGAATTCAGTATTTGGTGTAGCTACCACTCGCTACAAAAAGTGCTGCTATACTACGGGCATAGAGTGAAACAGATTTGGAATGTCTGCTTGTGGAAGAGAAATCCATATTGCTTGTATACGCAGCAAAAGTTCGTCTTTTGAAGTTGCAGCAAGCGTATCACGTTCGAGATCCCGACCAACCAAATCCCACACGTGCTCAATAGGTGACATATCCGGCGAATAAGTTGCATGTGTTGGGCTGACAGAAGTCTCGAACAGTCTTTGCAATATGTGGGCCTGTCGAAAGATAGCTCCAGGGATGCCTTGAAGGAAGGACACGACTTCGGGCTGTAGAACTTCACGGACATACATATTGCTTTTGAGATTACCCTCAATTCGTAGCAAACTTTGGATCATCCTAGATACGAAATCGCGCACCTCAAACCATAAATCCGGGTGTTAGGCCACTATGTCGTTCGATAACGCACTCTGGAAGGCAGCGTTCCCCGGCATAGCGTCAAACACGAATGCGGCCATCATGGTCCCACAAATTGAAGCATGATTCATCTGAAAAAATAACTTGGTGCCAATCAGCTTGCCATGCTTTGTGCTCATGAGCCCATTGCAGACGAAGACATCGATGGTTTGCCGTGAGGGGATTCGGGGTTGGCAACCCTGCCCGCAACCACGGTGCAGCGACGTACGAAATGATGAAGTCGACATTAGTACACCTGTAGCAGGTAGACCAGGCGCGCCAAATGCCTGGAAAAGTTGTACGGTCATTCACCGCCATGCGGGGAGCAGGTGTCGATCGTCGCGCTGACGTCACCTTCCGTCATCCACTGCTGTACTTCAGTTGTTAAGGTACTCATCCGTCTGTTCCAAACTCGCATCACTGTGAACTGTGCCGCTGCACACGAGCCCTTTTGCGGTTGGAAAATCCCCTCCTTCTCGAAGCCGTTAATCCTACCGTCAAACTCAAAGTTGTTAAATTTCTTCTTATTTCGTCGTGGAGGCATACTTAGGTCTTACTAAATGTTCGTAACAAATAAGCATTAACTATTTTCAACGTCCCACTACAGCCCTCTATTTATACGCTTTCAGCATCAGTTCAGAGTGCACTGCGCACGTTACGCATGCGCGGTAGCTCTGAAACTTTACTATTTTACGTAACATCCAATAATTGATATTTGCTGCAAAGTTCATTTAATTCTGATGATTTCCTCATGGTGTTACATTTCTTACAAACAGCAGTGTATGATTAATAGAGCTCTAAATTTGATCTTCACCACGTTCAATTTTCCTGAATTCCTCGAAAAATAAATATTAAAACCTTCTTTTCGTAGATACTTATCATGTTCTCATCTTTTCGAGACGAACCAAGTTTCACACGCATAAGTGAACACTGAGCTTAAGAGACTTTCATAAAACAAAACCATTGTTTTTCTTTTTATTAAATTAGATTTCATATATTTTCGTATTCCACTGACATCTATCAGCCATAGTAATTCTCTTTAGGATTTCAGTGGTACAATTGTTTCTATTGTTAGTTTTAGAGCCTAAATAAGTGAAATTGTCAACAACTTCAAATTTATACTCTTTAAGGTATCCGACTACGTTCGTAACCATGATTTTGCAAAAGCCTATAAATGGATAATATTTATGATGTTTAGTGACACTTAGATTAGAAAATGTATATAAAATTGTTTTAAGAATATTATTACAATAAAAAAATCGTTTAAGTACAATATTTTGACAAAAAATGAGCATAGAATGACCAACTATAACACATTATAGTTGGTCAATTATATAAAACACATTAGAAAAAAAGTTATTACGTTAAAAAATAAAAAAAATTACACATAAAAAACAAATATATATTCTTCCATGGTATTTTAGAAGTTAAGAAATATTTAATACAAAATATATTTCTGTTATTTTAGCAGTAAACATTCACAAAAAATCTTTTAAAAAAATATTGTTTATCACAAAGGCTATCATAAACTAGTATAAAATTCATGCAAAGAAGTACTTTAAAAGGCCTTCATATGAATATACTAAGCCTTGTATTTTTTCCTCACTAGTACTTTGTGTTTTTCTTGCGGCTTTTTTTCTTATCGAGACAACTTTGTTAGTGGTAAAGAGTGTCTTAAAGATGTTGAAATATCCGTTGTTCATCAAATTTAATCAACTCTAGTGCAACACTTTCAGGAAGGGAACTATTTACATTTTGAATTACAGGTAATATACCAGCACACACACACACACACACACACATATATCCAGAATTAAAAATTATTAGTGCTAATAATGCACCCAAACGAAATGTTTCCAGCCCAATAAATATATTTTTGGGGACAAGATTCCACAAATGTTGTTAAACTTCATACCCCGTGGCTCCTGGCCATAGAGGACATTTTTTCAGCAAAGGTTCAGATATGTAGGCTTTATCTGGTTTATGATTTTATAAAGAAAGTTTTAGTTTACTTTCTTTGAAAGGACTCCCAGCTGATTTTTCTTGATAACGACCGACTCTCGGATCTCATGACACTGTCCATACAATGAACGTTTTCCAAATACACAATGGAAAATGCAGTATCACACTACTCATCATCTTTTGTAGATAACCTACATTGTTTCGATAGCTATTCTATGTATTGTTCTGGATTCTGTGAATTAATTTTATCAGTTATCCCAAACCTTTGTCGCTTTTTAAATGACGCAACCGCCACGTCCAAACGACAAATCCTGCAAAAAGAGCCATACACTGCTAAAGATTCTAAAGTACCCAGCCTTTATTTTAAACAAAAACAGGACTCATTACAATGAAAGCCAAATGCGTTACTAGTTATTTGGTATAATATACTTATAAATGCATTTGTACCGCCTAATGTATATGATAATTAATTTATTAATACTAAGTTAAGAACAAGATTAATTACTTTAATGACTTATGGTTTGTTTATATACAAATATGCACAAAATTTAATACTTACCTTCATAATTTGTATGGTTTATAATTAAAGTCATATTGTAGCTTAGCATGTAGCTTTTTAGTGTTAATTTTGAAATCAACATGTTGTTATTGTGTGGAGGGGGGCGATGAAAATTATGATGCAGAATTGGGTCTCAAGTATTGAAAGTTTGAGAAGCACTGTCCTATACACTCCAATTTGGTTACAGAATTAGTTCTATAAACGTTTTTTACAGCTTCATACCCTTTCGAGTCACCATCTCCGTAGTATTCACTGTACTGCACATTTGTATTTGATCGCTCAAATATACGATAGGCTCCACCAACCTCTTATGTTCCCAGCGGAAACCTTTTATAGTTCGAACATGTATGCTTTCTGATGGTTTGCCGTACGCTCGTACATATAAAATACGTCATCACTTCAATGTCCAAAATTTTTCCGGTATCAACTGATATGGCACTACACAACCATTCCAAGATGAGTAGCATCTTGCTACTAAGTATCACCACCAGATATTCCACATTTAGTAAAAGTAGGCAAGAACCATTCATTTTCTATGTAGGAAGCTTGAATGGAGTATTTTAATTTCCATTTAGGTTCTATATTTGAGTACACTATTGCGAGTCTTCTTATAAGTTCCAAGCAAGCCCTGAGAATAACAATCAGGGTAGCAAACTAAGGCAAATTAATGAACAACTCAAGTCAAGCTGATTAAATTGCATTGCCTTGACATTTCTAAATCCTGTTCTTCTGAAAAATTTCCAATCTTTATGGCTTGATTCCTATTTCCTTTTTGGCACTGGCGGACCTGGTAGTATTAACTTATCGCTGCAATCCTTCTCATTAATAGTGTTACCAATTAAAAGTTCCATTTCATTAAATCTGCGCTTCTTATGATCTCCCATATCTTTTTTTAGCCGTAATTAATAAATATTTTTGCCTTAAAGTATATTTTTTTGCATCGTAAATATATCAAAATAAGCCGCTACGGAGAGCTTAAAAAACCAGTGGCTACCATAAACAAATCAAAAAATGACAACAAACTTGTGAAGTCGTTGCCGAATTTTACTAAAAACTGTTAACTAAATTTTTAAAAAATATCACCATATACAATTTTAATGTTATACCTTAATTAATATTTTATAAATAAACTCAATAAAACTCCAAAAAAAGAGTAAAAATTGAAAGTACTTCTGGTTCGTTTTTTTGTCTTTCTCACTTGACATAAAAGTTGCTATACCGCAAATGAATGTATACAAACAAAAGTAAGGTATTTTGTGGAGAGAAGAAAAGTTTAAACATTCTAAAATATTGCGGAATAATTTTTTGTTTTTTTTTTGGCATTTTCATCACAATCGACGATTTTGCACTAATCGTCATTTTATTATTTTTTAAAATTTTTCAGCACTTTTATAATTTTAATACTAATTCGGACATAAAATTACATATATTTTACATTGCATACTACTACTACTAATATCTATATATATAACTGGTAGATAGATTGATATACACTTAGCACAAGTCTCTCAATGATTAAAAAAAAAGAAATGAAACGTAAAGTATTATAATTAAAAATGTTATGTATGTAGAATATTTAAAAAAGATATTATTTCCTGTGCTTGTGAAACTCTTCACAATATGTCACTCATTCATTACTTTTTGCTATCATGCATAATCCGACATCACAGTTAGAGCACATCCATCTCGTTCTGTGAGGTTTCGCTGTGGTACTACAATAAGCACATCTTCTGGACTTGCATGTGGTTGGAATGTGGCCAACATTTTGAAGTCTCTGTCCTTTTCAGAAACTGTATGTTTCCTGAATTTTAATTTCCCGGGTTCAGAATAAGATTTAGACGCAAAGCGTTTTTCAGGAAATTTTTGATGTTCTATTGACTCAAGGCCAGTTATCAAATCTAGCCGAAAACTTCTCAAATTGTTATAATATGGGTTTTTCTCACCATGCTTCATAGACCAAAAAATGTAAGAATTGATGATTGTCATATAAAAAAAAATGAAAAAACATACGGTGCCACCGTTTTTTGATTTTCTGTCTATTTCATACATGGATTACAATTGATTAAAATGGTTACGTAACCCATATTCTTATTGTAGTCCATAAATGCTTTCGGGCACGCTATTTTAATTTTTTGGAGTTTACCCCTGAATAATTGATTTTCATGTAAAGACCCTGGTATGCAAATATCATGGAAGTGACATTTGCAAATGCGTTATGCTATGTTCTGCGCATGCGCCAAATCGCTGTTGGAAGTAAGCAGGTACTTGAGTACTTTAGTGGTAACTTAATAAGCCAGTAACACAGCCTCCGAGAATGACTGCTCCATTTGTGTAGTGGTCATTTTTCTGAGCTTCGTATCCATAGGTCGCGGGTTCTAAACTCCGAATAGACCCCGACTATTTCCGATCATAGAGCATATCTTTTAATGAAAAAGTAATCGATTTAAAACTGTTATTTCACACAAACAATAATTATTCTTTATTTTTAAATTTACCTTATATTTACTGTAAAAAAAATCCCTTAATAGTTGTCTTTTTTAGGACATTTGACCTTTTTTTTCCGCTTTCAATAACTTAGATTTTGTGAGTCACCCATCCTGTATAATGGTTAGCAACGCTGACTGCTGTGCCGTAGGGCCTGGGTTCGAATTCCGGAGAAGACATGGATAGATAGTGCCTTCGCGGAATGGGGGTACTTTAAATAGCTGTCGAGCCGCTAATCCTCTCGTAGGTTGGTGGAAGGGGGAGGCCCTGACCCCCCAGTATTCTCCTCAAAATTGGGTGAAACCGAGCTAAATCATTCTGTGTCACCTGTATGGTGCTCATAGCTCGGTTAACGACAGACGTCACTTAGCCCTTAACCATGATGAATTTCGTGGGCCTTGATCTAGCCTTTGCCGATTGAATGACTTAACATCAACAGTAACAGATTTTTGTTTTAGTGCCATTTTTTGAGCAAACGGTTGTTATGAAAAATTGGAAAATGATTATTAATAATTAAATTTAAAATTCCAAATCCCAAAGAAAGAAGTAATTATTATAAAATAATAAATATTTTATTTTCTTATGATACATTTTACATCAGATACATTTCCATTCTTCCATAAAAGCATCTTCCATTTGTCAACCATTCTCATAATTTACGAAGTACGGAAAGAAACAATTGAAAGAACCAAATGTTAAAAAGTTTTTATCATTTTGAATGTTTTCCTTGTATAGTGAAAGTACATAAAATGATGATGATTTGAAATCTATTTTATTATTTTAAATTCTAAGTATATATATTATATATATATATATATATATTTAGAGTAATTTTTAATTTTGTCTGAAAACATTGGTATTTTATTTTCTATATTCGCCATTGGTATTTTGAAATGAGGTTTAGTATTATAAAATTCATATAATTTCAATTTTTTGATTGATTGTGAAGTTGTGATTGATTTATATATATATATGTATATATAATGAATGTGAGCTTTAGGATTTACGGAAGGTGATTCTGAACTGCTGAAGAAACAATATCATTTACATCCACTCATACTTAGAGGCGATTTCAATATTGATTTCGTTAAAGATGAAGGATTGAGATTAGTACAATTTTTAAAATCGGAGCTTCATTTAGATTTTGTTTCTGGTAAAGCACTGGAAATGACTAGGTATGGTAGAACCATTGATGATGCGACGTTTTCACGATTCGTAAATCACGTAACTACCGACGTTCATTTATCATACATAAATTGCCACAAGCCTCTAGTCACAGTGATTAATAGTGGCAAGAATATTAATGTAATTAATATTCAAAGTGATGTTAATAGTGAAGTAAATCAACCTTCTTAACAAGGTACTCATATACACTATGAGCATATAATACCTTTATATATTCATAATATATACTGTTATAAAAGAATATATATAATACTTTCATATATTCTCTTATAATATTCTTATGTAAGACTTTCGGTATTACATAAGATTCATTTATTTACCCCTTTTTACCTACTATATAATCAAAGACAACCGCACTTAAAGAGTCTTGCGTCGGAGCCGACACACACGCAGTTTTTTTCCATCTTTTTCTTTCCGTTCAACTTTACATGATTTTGTGGCTTCATCTAAAGTTCTAAGAATATGTACTATTTTCTTGTCCTTCCACTTCATGCAAGCAGTGTCTTCATTGCTAACACTCCAGTCAAAGTCTCCTCGTTTCATTTTTTTGTCCTCTAATAATTTTTTTTGGTATGTTCTTTCTCGACATGTTCACTGTACCACATACTGTGATATATTTGAGACTCTATAGATATTTTAACAAATCGTAAGAAGTGAAGTAATTATTAAAAAAGAGCACATGGTTCTTGCCTAAAAATTTTTGACTCAAGTTTCTTATAACACGTTCTACCAAATTTCTTTCAACTTCTTTGGTTTTTCCTGTGTAAATTTGAACTTCACAGGCAAATCCACTTAAATCACATCTCATCCAAACTTTATAGCCTCTTTTGATGGGTTTCTTTAGCATATATTGTTTCAAGGATGATCGGCCTTTGAAGATCATACTTTCATCAATTGCCTGCTTCTGACCGGGTTTGAAAACTTTTAAAAACATTTCTGTTAAGTGATCAAAGAGTGGGTGTATTTTGTACAGTTTATTAAAATTCGTTTTGGATTTCTTGGGCATCAAGTTGTTTTCATTCTAATGAAGGCTCCCTAAAATCCAAATGAATTTTCTCACTGGCATCAATCCTGAAACAAAAGCATCGTGTAAACTTTCGTTTGTTGACCAAAAATCCCTGTGGTACACAATTGTTTCTATAAAACATAGAAAATGTCAAAAAATTTAAATCGGTGGAGGATCTTGAAGGGATGCTATTTCATCTGAGCGTTCACTTTGCACATTAAAAGGCAACTTTCGGATATTTACAGGCGCTTCATATTTCGAAGTACCTTTAAATATACAGGATGGTCCTGGCACACTTTTGTCATCTTTTACCTCATCAATATGGTATTTTCACTTGAAGAGGACTTTTCAGTCATAACATCCTCTACTTCACTGAGCGATGATTCATCGGATTCAATATCAGAGGGTAAGTTGTGAAATACTTCCAGAGCTTCTGAAATGATTAATCCTTTTCTTGGCAATTAAAAAAAAATGCCAGAAATTACACGAAGAAATACTTAAAATATCTTATCACCAATATTAAGAAAAAAAAGAAAACGCTATATTGATACTTTTGTCTTCTCTGAGGACAACTCAAATACAAAATGCCGAAAGAAAATTTATCTCAAAGCTCTCATCTCTAAAAAATTTTAACGTTGGCTCATTAGCAAAACTCGCTCCATCTATACATATCAAGATTGACGTATGGAGAGTCAGTTGACCAAAAGGACCATTGTTTCTCCATAAAAGGCACCCTTGGTTCGCCAATTACTCGAGGAGCAAAGCCCGCGTGAACTGTCATGGAGAATATTTTTGAATTCGCTACTATCTTTCTTCGCGACTTACAGACACCTGTTAGTCCAAACAATATATAGGAAGGAAACTACAAATTATAGCCCATTTGGGTCCCCTCTATCCTATTGACGTAGTCAATTTGAATAGAACCGGGCCCCAAAGGATAGCCCGAACAAACTCACTGAAATTATCACAGTACGAGTTGTGTTGGATACAATCCCGTGTCCGGGTAGAGAGCAGAAGTACCGGACAATAGTTTACGCGTACGAATAGAATACGATTGAGCTCGGAGGAGGGGTTGCAAATGTGTGGCCTCGACAATGAGAAGTAGCGAGGGGTTTTAAAGTGACCCGCTCCTGGAGTTTACCGCCTCTTATTGGAGTTTGGCAGTGAAACCATAGATTTTAATTTCATTTTTCTACTCTTCTGTTTACTTATCAAAATGACTGAAAGTTGTAATTAATAATTAGAGAGAAGCATAATAAGACATCATTTTATAACTTAAAATAGCTATTTTTTAAAAAATAGTTTTAAAGCTAATGGAATTTACCAAAGTTAAAGAGACGTCAATATTTTTTATTTAGGAGATCTCAATCATTAAATATAGCCAAAATTTGCATCTATTGATGGGAAAAAAAGAAAAAAAATTCAAAACATTTTTTTATTGGGATAAGAAAATTTGAAATTTTTTTTTTTTAAAAAAAATGTTTAAGGTGTATCCGACTACGTTCGAGACTTTTTTTTAAAATTTTTCTAAAAATCTTAAAAGTTTTGCATTTTTAATTTTTTTATGCACTATAAAAAAAAAATACAGTTAGAAATAATATACATAATAACAATTTACAAAAATTTTAACTTTTAAAGAAATTTTAGTTAAATTTTAAATTTTTTTTTCAAATGCTCTATTTTTAAAAATAATTTATATTTTTAAAAAAAAAAAATTGTGCAGAAATTTTTTAAACATATGTCTAGAGGCTGTACTAAAAGTTTAAAATTATTTTTTTTTGAATCAAAAGGAGCTAATCGAATACGAACTATAAATTTCATTTATATTTTCGATACTTTTAAAAGGGAAACAACCATAATAGCACTACAAATTGTTCAATTCCTTAGCTTTTAGCCCCAACCTCTAGGTAATATATTAATAACATTTGTGTAAAATTTCATGCAAGTATCTCTCCCGGTTATTTAGATATCACATTTGAAATACAAGAAATTTACAAAACATGTTTTGAAAAAAATGAATTTAAACTTTAGAAATGCAATTTTAAAATAAACTATTACTAGTACATACTTAAAACTCTCCTGATTTATATAACACACCTTCAGACTGATATTTTATTAAATTTTTTCTTTGGGCCCTATTTTGTTTCCTGGCTGATTTCGAACGAGGTAAAGAATGTCGTTTTGAGTCATTGACTCGAATGATTTTTTGAAGTTTCTCACTTCTAAAGCAGCATCATTCATGGCATCTTTAGCTCTTGATGTAACTGCAGCAAAGAGCTTTTTCTCACATAGTCTGTATGCCCCTTTTGTCACACAAAAGGGATATTCAACGTACCCAAAAACTTTTAGCAGACGAATATCCCTTCCATACTGCATTCCACAAATTCAAATTTATGGACTTTGTTGTTTAACTTCTCAGTAGATGAAAAGGGGTATGAAATAACTTTGGGGCATTTTTTGCTACATTAGCCAACCCCAAAAACAGAATCTTCATACAAAACATATTATTTTCGAAACATTCTGGGGACAAACAGGGTAAAAACATTTGCCAAAATATTTGCAAATATTCTGTTTCCTTTTTTAAAGCCATTTAAAAAATTCGTTGTTCTGAGAAGATCTTTTTAAGTAATTCACACACAGTTCGCTCAAATTTTCATTTTTTACTTTGTTTTGGGGTTAGTAAATCTGTTACCAGCAAATTTTCTTCTTCGGAAACTGACTTAACTCGTTGGTTACCCATTATAATCAGGTAAAACAAACGCGGAATATCACAGAACAATAAAAAAAAATTTCAATTAAAGCGAAAAAGTTAAGTTTTTAAGAAGAAATGCAAGAATAAATTTCTAAGACCTAAACCAAAATAAAAACAAGTGAGTCGCATAAGTCAAAATAAAAGATTGAAATTGTTGCCAATCAATGAAATAGCTTTAAAAATTCTTAGATATTGTTTTTAAATTTATAATGTGATGAAACTGAAAAAACTAGCGGTAAAAAGAATGTTTAGAAATCAACTTCCGGTTTCGATTTCACTGCTTCCGGTTTCTTTTGATAGTGGTAATAATATTTTAAACACCTGTAACTTTTTTTTTAATTATCACACACACAAAACAAAAACAGATTTAGAAAGATAATTGTTTGAATTTTCAAATGATAAAATAAAAAGAAAATGTGATTTTTGACCAAAAATGACGTTTTTAACGTAGTCGGATACCTTAATGTGTGGTGTCTGTGAAACCACTGAGCGTTAAAGGGATAAAACATGATTTAGTGCAAGACATGTACTTGGTTTTATTCTCATTGATTTTCAGTTCCTTCTTGATGGCTTCTTTCTCTAAAGACAAGAAGGTTTGTCTTAGTGCGTTGGATGTTCGAGTAATGATATCAATGTCATCAGCAAAAGCCAACAACTGTATTGATTTATTAAAGATATTTCATCCGGCATTGATGTTGGAATCTCTTACCACTTTTTCTAATGCTAGATTAAAGAGAAGTCTTGCCAATGAATCTCTCTGTAGAACGCCATTTTTTATTTACAATGGGTCCGAAAAATCATTCTGCACCTTGAACATGATCTTTGTTTCACTTAATGTAAGGCTTATGAGCCTTAATAACTTATCAAGGATTTTAAACTCTTTCATGGCTACAATAAGAGCCTTTCTGTTGATGCTGTCATGAGTGGTTTTAAAATCCATAAGGAGGTAATGCGAATAAATTCAAAATTCTCTTGTTTTCTCCAAAACCTGACGGATGTTGAATATCTGCTCTGTAGTGGATGTTCCTTTCGGAAATCCATTTTGGTAGTCTCCAACTGTATTTTCCACTAGTGCAGAAAGTCTGTTGAATAGAATATTTGAGAATACCTCATAACTTGTACAAAACAGACTGATTCCTCTATAATTTGAACACTCGAGTATATCTCCTTATGTATCTCATCAGTTATAGTCATTCTCCATTTATTAGAGGTTACTTAGCTACCCATTTATTCTTCTATAATTTCATGGTCCGTTTTCGTTTTTTGTATGAAACGGTGCTCTTTTTGATACGTTCATCTGTTTCTTATTCCTTATTATCCCTCTTGTCTGAATAAGTGTTGGCAGATCCATGAGTTTGTTCACCCTTAAAAAATTTTTCAACCTAAATAGGCCTCTTCAAAAGGTCCTCTCGTACCAAGTCAACACAATCATATAAATGTTGCGCTGTAGCCTCTGCATCATTACACTTGGTGCAAATTGGAAAAGTCTTGGCACCATGGGAGAATCTGAGAGACTTAAACCCTTTATCTACCGACGATACTTATAAGTACCACTCACTTTAAAATGACATAGAATAACCATTTTTACGAATACTCTCTAACTATACTTAGCAGGAATATTCCTTGAAATACACTCTTCCAAGATGTATGGCAGCACGGTTTCTATGATGTGTATTTTAGCGGGGAAGGCGAATAGTTTTATAGCAGAAATTGTGCGTTTTCAGCTGACGGCGTTTTAAGCGAATTGTGAAGATTATCATTTTTGTTCCGAAAAAATAGTTAATGTCAAAAACTAAGGATTTTTTTTTTGTTTGTAAATGAAGACCTTAGAAAACGATTTGACTATTTATTTTAAGTGAATGATGTATATAATTAATTTTACAGTTGATTATCTTTAATTAAAATTAATTAGCTCTAACGGGATAAATTTCCTAAAGTTGAGTATTTTTTTAATGTATATTCCTTAATTTTTAATGTAGTGATTAAAAGAAAATAATTGCATGAAAAAAATTACAGTGAATCATAATGCGGTAGATAAAGGTTTAAATACCCCGAAGACAGTCAATCAAAAGTAGTTTGATCTCTCCTGTCACCTTTAAAACTGATTGACAATTCTGAGAAAACTTTCGACAAAAGTTTTCTACTTTCGTAATCATACACTTTATTTGGAGCTTTTCCCGTAAAACCTCCTAAATTTTTAATAGCATTTGTTAATCGACTATTTTTGAATCTTTTTTTTTTCTTACTAATTTCTTTGTCATGTTTGCTATAATATACACATAGTATTCATGTTTGACACATTTGCTATGGTAGATACATTATTTTGACCCCATTTGACATATTGACTATGATGGACACATGGCTAGTATTCACATTTGACACAATTACTATAATATTTCATATTTGACACGTTTTCTATGGTAGAAACATAGTTTGCTCCCATTTGGTATATTGGCTATGATGGACATATGGCTAGTATGCACATTTGACACATTTTCTATAATATACACATAGTGGTGCCCACATTTAACACTATGGACACATAGTTATATGGACACATTTGTCTTGATAGAAACACAGTATGACCATATCTGACACACACACACACACATTGGTTTTAAAGCACATATAGGAGGTAGGATTCTGGACTAAACCTATAACGTGGAAAAGTTTTGCAGTAGAGCGATTACGATAACATTTCTGTGTTATTGCATTCTTCCCCTTTTCTAAGAAAAGTTTATATTAAATCACATGGTCTTATTTTGTAGGCGGGTGCATTTAACCGTCGGTGACTGAAAGAAAGTGCGTTTGTTAAGCAGATAATGAAGATTAAATTTTGTGTTCATTTGGGAAAAAGTGCTTCAAAGACTTACAAAATTTTGAAGCATGCGTAGAACTGCGATACATTATCGGGGACGCAAGCTTTTGAGTAGCAACGACGTTTCAGAGAAGGCAAGTGAAATGACAATGCTCTGGTTGACCGCAGACTTCCCATACCGCTGAAAACATCGAAAAGATTTCTACGGCGGCACGTAGGAACAAGCTTCAATCAATAGCAGAGTTATTTGGGATATCCTAGGCCACATGTCAAGTCTAACTGACTAAGGGTCTAAACATGCATAGGGTGTGTCAACATATCGTTCCCCGCTTGTTAAGCGAAGACCAATCTGCAGATGAAGTTAAAAGTGCATCGCGCGTTTAGGGTGAACTACAGGTCATGACTAAAAATGGACTCCAGAAATGTTTCAATGACCTTTACAAGCCATGGAAAAAGTGTGTTGTTACTCGAGGGTCTTATTTCGAAAGAAGTTGTGTTTCAGCAGTTTAATGGGTTGCATTTTTAACGTTATTTACTTAGTCCGGGAACTTTTGAATCCTACTACGTAATTTGAACTTTTAACACATGACTTATGATAGACAGGTAATTAAAGAACATAAGATATAAGAGAAATATAGATACATAGAATTCTTCGTAAAACGTACATAATGAGCTAATGAAATGAAATGAAATGGTTTCTTCTTTTATTTTAAAACGTTCTGCGGTAACATATACGTTCTTGGTATACAAGTGGTCATGGGTTTTGGACACGGTAGCTTTGTGGTCAAGGTATCGGATCATGACTGGCATGTCACGAGTTCGAGCCCAGTACTCCTAAAGACCCGCCGTGTAGGTGAGCGATGCATGCTAAATCTTCAGAGAGCTCAAACGTCCTCCTATTGGTGTGATGTGGTAGTTAGAAGAGGGGGTGCTAGCTCAGGTGTCGTCCTCGTCACTTGACCATGGATGAAAATTACGTGGTCCGTCGCCAAAAGCCCTTGTGTAGCTGAACAGTGTGACGTCAATCACTTGCGAAAATGATTTAGAACACGAGGCCGGTGTAGTTGAGTGATTAGAGTCTCTGTTCTGCCAAAGACTCATTGTGTAAGGGTTTGATATATGTTGAATTTGTCGAGCCTCAAAGTCCGCACGTTGGTTAAGTGTGAAAGTTTGGTTAGTGGACTACCAGATAGATTAGATGTCATCCTTCTAACTTGATCAAAGCTAGTTTTGTTGCTATTAGGTGCAACATTAGTATATACATTCAATCAACCAAACCATAACAATAAATTTGGGGGTTGGGGAGTTACCTCCTGTCCACCTGATGGTGGACCGGCCCCCATTATACAAATTATGCAACTGTTCATACTCATTGCTTAAACTGTAAAACTGTAATTTGCATGTTTTATGTCGTTCTATTTTTTTTTTTTTTTCAAAAAATAAATTTCAAGTCTTGATCTCTGTATTTTAATTTTTACTTCAATTCAGTGCCTCTCCAAAAACACTTTGTTCCTAATCCCATTTTCATGTAAATTGCACCGAATTTTTATTCCGTCTTTGGTTCTGCACCTTGACAGAGCCACAAAGACATTTTACGCGTCCAGGAGTAAATACTCTTTCTTTCGACGTTACACATAAACCGACATTTTCCAACCTCTGTTCCTATGATTTATTAATAGTCATGGTAAATGACAATCTTATAGGTAATTGTGTACGTTTCCCTTCGAATGGCATATCCATGTTCTCTCCAGTGTAATGCTTGATATACATACAATTTCACCTTTCTTATCTCCTAATAAAATTTCTCACTGCAGTATATTCTTCTGAATATTTTTCACTACCAATCTTGTGCCATTACACAGTCCATCAGTAATACGTCAATTTCTTAATAGCTGGACGATGCAGCGTATTTTCAAATTCATTTTATTGGGAGGCATACCGGATGTAGTAAATGAAGATAGATATTCAGATGGATACTGCAAGTTCACATTCTACTGATGATCGCCACCGACAAGGGAGAAGCCAAAAGATCGCTTAACACGAAACTGAAGGAACTGAAATGTTTTTTCGTGTTAAAGGATGGGATGGGGCTTTACGTGAATTTCTATTAATCCTCTTGGGGAATCTTTGGGGCCAGAAATCAAATTATTTTACAGCCATCCCTGTCAAGAAGAAACCATGATATGCAGATTAGCTAGTACAGTAACACCCCGCTTAACGCGGGGTATATGTTCCATCAAAATTGAGCGTAATCTGAAACAGCCTTAAACGAGGTTATCTTATGTAAATAATGAGGTTAGGGGAAGATGGGTAGAAAATTGGTCAGGTATTTTACCATTAAATTTATTAATTATGTTTTTATAACAATGAAACAAAAATTTATTTCTTACAAATACAGAAACATGATTAACGAATATACATATAAAGATAAATAAAATTCTAAGTCAGTATGTTTACATTTCAGATCATTGTATCTTCTGCAATTCCAATTTTCTGCCTTTTTATAAAGAAGGTAGATTGGCTTAAATGCATATTGCGTTCAATTTCGTCGTCAATCCATATAGAAAGTCATTTTTCCATTTCCTCTATTGTATTATTTCTAGAACGGATAATTCTAGTTGCAGATCTTGCCGTAATTGCAGCTGCCAATGACAGTATTTTTTCTTTATTTTTAAGAATGGTCCTTATTGTTGAAGTTGCCAAATTCAATGCAGCACCAATTTGAGATTGACGTCCACCTGTATCTAATCTTATAACCACTTGCATTCTAGTTTCTAGGGAAATGCTTTTTCTTGTTGCTTTATTTTCATGTTTTTTACTATCAGTCACGATTAAAACTAAAAACCATAATATTTGTACAATAAAAATCGTCATATTATATAAATTTATATTTACAATAAGGTCAACAAATGTTTGAAACGATAAAAATACGTTCGTATAACACCGCAAGAAAAAAGAAACACACATAAACTGCTTCGGATATCGAGAAGCATAACGCTGTGTGCAATTTTGAAGAATCCCTCAATTCAAATAAAAGAGCGTTAAACCGAAACAGTGCTAAACGAAACAGCGTTAAGCTTGGTCTTACTATATATATATATATATATACATATATATATATATATAATATAAAATAAATTTGTATAATATTTCAAAAACCAGAAATAATAGATAATGAACATAACAAGAAATAACGTAATAAGAATATAAAAGCAAAACATGAAGATCGAAAAAATACTAAAAAGGAACTATAAAAAAGAACCTAGCGAGTCAGAATGCAATTTCGGACTTAGGACCGAATAAGTGGGTTAGACTAGTTTTAAGGCGCCAACCTTCCCCCTTTGCAACTCGGTAGGAAAACCAAATAAAATAAACAAAAATTTAAAGTATATAAAAAAATTCAAAGTATATAAAAAATAAACCAAAATTCAAAGTATACAAAAACTCACAGAGAGTATGATAAAACCACTGATTAATATTCTGAAACAAATTCTCCCCAATTTCTTAAAGCAGAAAAAAAAAAATTATTAAACGAAATCTTCCTACTTACAGATCCCTTTCCAAGAGAATCAAGAGTCTTGGGTATCTTTGAACATATCTTTTGAACTACCTTTTACACTAACTAGCATAGATAGATATCGAGATAGATGACAATCAATTTTGGTAGGCTTTGAATTGGTTGATTGTCAAAAATGTAAATTTGCTAGGTTCTAATTTGGTTGGTTGTCAAAATGTGTAAGATGTTTAAGATGTGTGTGGAAAAGATGTAAACTGTGATATGAGTGTTATGATATAATCTTCACAGCAAGACCACTAACATGCTGACTTTGAAATCCTATTGTTGTGTGGTGGATTTGGAATCAGAAGCAGCAAGACGACTAATATATTTGTGATGAATATAAGTTCTTAAGAAGTTAAAAGGGTATTCATGATCTAAACAACATTAAAAAATTTTTTTGATATTATTAAATTTATCGATTTTGTGGGTAGTTAAGTTATCATTTCTAAATAAAAAATTCAAAATAACATTTCTGTAAATTGATAAATGCAAGTTACTGTTCCATACAGGAATTTTAATTATATATATATATATATGTATATATATATAAAAGAAATTTGTATAATATTTCAAAAACCAGAAATAATAGATAATGAAAATAACAAGAAATAACGTAATAAAAATATAAAAGCAAAACATGAACATCGAAAAAATACAAAAAAGGAACTATAAAAAAGACCTAGCGAGTCAGAATGCAATTTCGGACTTAGGACCGAATAAGTGGGGTTGAACTAGTTTGAAGGCGCCAACCTTCCCCCTTTGCAACTCGGTAGGAAAAACCAAATAAAATAATATATATATATATATATATATATAGTGGAAGTTTAATAATCGTAAGGCAGTGCTTCTCAGGCTTGCAATGTTGGCGACCCCATATTCAATCAGAATTTTCATCGCGCCCCCTTTCAATACAATAACAATGCATTGAATTCATTAATACTACACTTCGACGCTACAATACAACTTAAACCTCTTAAGTACCACCAGCGTATATAAACATCTCTCTCAGCTAAAGCGTTAAGTGCCCCGGACGTATATGTACGTCTTTCCGAAATATGATCCTTTCTGTGCATTGTCATCCATAAAATTATTCCGAAGACTTTGGAATGCAATAAAAGGACCTTGAAAGTGTTTCTAAGGATTTTGCTGATGTGTCCTTTTCTCCCCCCATACATCACAAAAAGCGCGTCTACGTGGAAAACGGTGGCATTGTGGGGAGCGACTAGCGTGCATTTTAATCTTCAGTTAAAGGATTAAATTATAAACCGTACACATTATCAATATAAGTGTTAATTTTATATGTGACAAGCCCATGGGGTCACTGGGCAGTACTGATATTTTTAAAAGTGTATGAAATCAGTGTAAATGTGTATTTATTTTTTATTATGTCAGAATGTATTTTGTTTGCTTAATTTGAGTAAATTAATAATTTTTTTGGAATAATCACATTTGTCTTCGACTTTTCAATATGCTCGCGCCCCCCTCGTAAAGTTATCACACCCCTCTGGGGGGGCGCACCCCACAGTTTGAGAAACGTTGTCGTAAAAGAAGGAAAAGGATCTGAGTCACTGAAAGCAGTGCTGTTACAATAATGATCAGAATTTAGCCGCGCGACTAAAAGTTCTAGACTTAACTATTATAATAAATTTAAAAAGTTAGTATGCTTAAGATAACGTTGAATAAAGTTAAGCTATTAGGAATTCGTGCACTTATTCACATTGGGTTTTGAGCTCTCGTTGTATCACTCTAGAATTTTTCTTTATAATTTGCTTGTCTTAGAATGTTATCTTTGGTCATAATAAATTGAATTTATCATGGTTAGTCTGGGTCATCAATCTTTACCTACCACAAATATAGGTAGATTAGATGAGGAGGAGGCTTCCCCGGGGGGGCATTACAAGGATAATGCATATATATATATATATCAACAAAATTGTTTATTAGAGCTTATTTTGTTGATATAAATATGTGTATATACAATAAAAATCAATGAAACAAAAACATTCACAAGAACTTAAAGAAATATTTTCAAAATTTTCACATCTTTTCAAAAATAAAACATTTATTCAGTTTTTGGAAAATAATCTCATATTTTTCTTTGCATTATTTTTTTAGCATCAAATGTTCAACAATATGTTCGATATCGTCCATTTTGCTACTCCTCTTACCATTGGAATATGCGTCTAAATAACTGTACATACTTTTCATGACGTTCCTCATTTTGGATTATGTTAGAACAAGAGCTAGACTATTTATTCATTACATTTTCTAAGTCAGAATCAGCATCATTAATATTTTTTTAGCTTTTCCAAAATGCCTTTGTCTCGCCATAATTGGGGCTGTACACACCTTATCCTCATCTTCCGATAATGGAATAAGATAGTCCCATCCTGCTATTGTTTTCCCGTTACTTTTCCTTTCCCCGGGAAAGGGGAAATTTTCGGTCAAGAGAAAAAAAATGCATAAAAGTACATAGTAGTTTGTCGGAACCGGTGTATTTTATTTCGTGTTAACCGATATCTCATCTTAAGCGTTTTCCCGCTAAACTTATTTCACTGTAAATTTACTGAATTATAAAGAAAAAATTTTTTATAATTTAAAAAATAAAAAATTTAAACCCTTAAAAAAAATTAAATTGAAAATTACATTCATTTCATTTAGCACTTAAGTGTCCGAAAAATATTTTTCCTAGAAAATATTTTTTAAAATTTTTTTTTAAATTTTTTTTTTTCATTTTTCAAAATTGGTGGATTTTATACATTATTGATCGCAAATATTTTTACTTTAAAAAGTTTACATGTATTGAGAATTTGAATATCAAATTTATTTTTTCAAGTTAGGTTTTTTAAATTTTTATTTCAATTTAGCGAGAAAAAATTTAGCTAATTTAATTTTCAGTAAACAGTAAAATTTTTTGACATCGAATGTGTATTCATTTAAATTGTTTAACCCCCATTCGAATTATATAATTCAGTATTACGAACGACATTTTTTTAAGTTTTATCCGAACCTAGTTAAGCTCTCTTGACAATTTTATTAATGAGTGACTTTTAGTTTTTTTACAACAAAATATATAATTGCATAATTTAAATAAATTAAAACATTTTTTAAAAAATTAGGGTTTTTTTTGTTTTGTTTTTAAAATTTTCACCCAAACATAAAAAATAATGAAATGTTTGTGAATAAGCACTCGAGGAATTTAGAATAAATTTGTTTTAAATAATTAACTCGACGAAAGGGCAAAAAAATATTGCCATGATGTAATTCAGTGTTGAATATACAAAGAGTTATTATAAAATTGTAATGTTATGACCTTTTTATTGCATTCAAGAAAAGATTTTCAATTTCTTTTTGGATTGAAATTGAACTTTATCTTGATTTAAACGTTTTGTATCTCACAGTTAAAAGGGGCCCTGGAAATATGCTTATCAAACCTGAAGCTGAAAGTTTTAAAATAAAAAAAAGGGTTTGCTAGTTCACACGTAGAAAATTTAAATCCATTGAAAATAATAGAAAATTCTTTAAATGATGACACCATGACAGCTTATCCTCCCCCAGCTTACTTTTACATACATCCCCAAATTTAAAAAATTATTTCAGAATCTAAAAAGACGTCAGCATTTTTTGGGGAATAAGATTTAAATGGCTCGGCACCCTTGAATAATCCCGTCATTTCAAACTATCAAGGTTAACAAACATTCCAAACGGAATTTGACATGATAGATGACATATATAAATTGGAATGCATGGGAAGCTTTTTTTTAAATTTTATTGTTCGGGAGTTAACTCAATAACAAAACACTTACCTGAGTGATACAACTTCTATCTCACAATTGACCGGTATTAATGATGTACCTAACAACCACCTGAGTGAGGGAAAAGTTTTTCTGCTTCATTGTACAAGGCATATATTTGATGTTCCACAAATAGAGGGCAGTTTAAATCTTCCGCAAAAAAAACCCCCTTGAATTACCCACTTTTTTAAAAATAAAAACAAACAACGCATGAATTGGCACTCATGTATGTAACCATCTTAATTTAAATTATCTTGTATATTTTTCTCTAAATCTTAATTACAAATTCAATTTTTTTAAAGGGTAGTCTTATTTCATTTTCCCCCTTAAGAGATTTAAAACCTTTTGTCATTATATAGAGTTCCCCCTTAATTTATAATACTCGTATTTTGATAGCTTACACGTGCGTTACTAACAAAGTGGCTAAATTTTCGTAAAAAAAACCCCAAACCGTTTCCCCGAAAATAACTACTAGATTCATTCCCCACATTTTAAACACGATTATACCAACCCCATTATTAACCCAATTGTTACCTCAATAATGGATATGGGGATTCTACTGTTTCTTTTTTTCGAATTGTACAAGGTGTGACAATTAAATTCCCGGACTTCGCATGCCCTGGGGCCCGGGGGTTGGTTTGAAAGGGCTAGGGAAAATAAAATAGTTGATCTTGATCCTTCTAGGGGTGGTGGCCGTTATTCCATCCCTCTTTTAGAAGTCTTTACCCTTGTTTGATAAGACTGCGTGTCGAGGCCCGTGATCATTTTAAATTTAAAAATAGAGCTATAAACTGGGAAAATTTCTCAAGAAATAAAAAACAAACAAAATTCAGCTTGATTTTTTCATTTTAAAAGGAAATGTTAGGGGGATAACTGCATTCCACGTGGTAAAAGTTTTAGGGGTGCAAACGATTTTCGGTAGACCGGAAGTCTTTTGAAGATGACAAACGTTCTGGTCGACCTGTGTCATCAAGAGCTTATGAAAACTTTTTTTAAAAAAATTAATTAATCGTGTGAAAAGACTGGCAGTTTGGATTAGGATAGGTGTTAGGATTATGTCAGATAATACGAACATTGACAGAGAGACGATAAGAAAAACTTTGGCCAAGATTTTGCATATGGTAAAAGTTTGCACAACACTGGTTCCGAAAGACTTGATCAAGATTACGCATCGGTACACATTGCGCTCTATGTAAAACAGTTGCCGGCGGACAAACTCATTATTGTGCTCAAGAATCCACCATACTCACTAGATCTTGCCACATACGTTTTTTATCTCTTTCTTAAAGTGAAAAGTGCATCGAAAGGGAACACATTTTCAATCTGTTCGATTAGGTGAAGGCAAAAGTGGCAGATTTACTGAAGATGGTGACACCTAATGAGCTACAGCACTGCTTTGAATGGTGGAAAATTCGTATGCAGGAATTCGTAATAGGAAAGAGGAGTCTAGGTTGAAGGGGATAAAAGGTATTTGAACATTGTTTTCAATAAAGCTAAATTTTTAGACTAATCCGGTTATTTAATTGTCCCAGTGGAATTTTCAGAGAAGGGATGCTAAACAGCAACTAAACAGCCAAGGATGCTAAAACATCTTGATAAATTCGTTTTTACTCGAATATAGTGCTTTTTCACAAATATATGTACAATACATTTATTATAACAAATATATATTTGTATGCCGAGTTTAGAAAATTTGTACATTATGTCGAATTCCAGAAAAGCTAATAGAAAGGCTTTAATCAAGTTTGGAATGAATATACAATTTAAGAGAAATGAGATGTACTGTTTAAAATTATTTTTACATATGTTCAATTATCAGTGAATTCTATAGTGCAGAGATGTCAAAAATCTATACTTTGATATAAAACTGAAAATGAGTTAAATATGGGGTATGCAACCTTCTTACAGAGATGGAGGTCGCTCAGTGTAACTACATACTGGACTGGAAGCAGTTCAAAAGTTATTGTGGCAGTCAATCCCATTCTTGTATCGAGGCAGTATTTAACTCTGGGCTGGTTCATGAAAGGGAATAGCGAGACGTTATTGCTGTACCGAACTTGTTGCAGATACGCCTTATAGGATTAAGATATGATTGAACAAGACTTTCAAAACCTTTCTTCACTTTTCATATAATAGTCAACCAGCCGAATTCTATGTGGATAAATGTTTTCATTCATTAAGAGGAAACTGGAACGATCTAAGACTTTTTAAAATCGAACATACGGCTCTATAATCTTCTCTCTATACCGCACATCAGTCAGCAAAAGAATTCTTGATAGATATAAGGTATGTCTTTTATCAAATAGATACAGGAGTGTGTCGTCCCCTAACATAATGCTTGCCAAAACCTTATATACATCCCCATCACAGGTAGTAATCCTTTTTCGAGATGAAGAAAGAAGTAACGCGCGCGTGCGCCAAGCTCTATCCGGACTCAAGCGGGAAAACTTGGCCGAATCTTGAAATATCTGTTAAATGGTACTCTAATGAAGTCTTAACCAAGGTGCATGTTATCCATGCTTACCACTCTACAAGTGCTTTTCTGTTTTTTAAAGGAATAGAATGCGAACAGGGTTATTTTGGAGTTGATATCTTTCTCATGAATCCTTCTTGCAGTGACAGAACAGGATTTTCTTGTTCCAGTGGCAGTATACAAGTAATCTGACAGCTAAATTTGATGAATGCATTCTGTTTACGGACGAAGTAACTTTCATATGTGAGGACATTTTTATATGCATAGCTAGACGTAAGCCGTATTGGATCCAAATGCTAAAAGTTCAAAAGTCCATCAAGAAAGATTCTTGGGTAATATTAGGACGGTATATTCCATGATTACTTAATTGGGTTGTATGTCTTAGCAGACTACATTAAAGGACAGAAGTGCTCACGTACCTGCAGAATGGACTGATAGATTTAATGCGTTGAGCCCTCAAATCAGCTAGCAATTATGGGATTCTGGCGCAATAGCAATCAATTCATAATGTGCACAGGAATATGCAAAGTTATTTTTCTCAATAGAGGTACTGGTCATGTCAGACCCGTTGCTTGGCCATCTTTTCTCTAAAATTAACGTCGCACATTTGCATTAGAATTATAACTGATTGTAAAATTCCAAGAATCGTTCAACATATACAGAATTCTTTTTGTTGCCGATGTCCCCTCTGCATTGCAAATGAGCATCGCAGCTAGTGTTGCTCTTTTGAAAAAATATTTAGCTTTTTCATTGACATTTTTCAGTTTAATAAGCAATATTTCTGGGCTTATTTTGATCCAAAAATGTACCCTCCATCGACTCGACAATTCCCTTCCGACTCTACATTATAGTAAGAGTTTTGTTTGTTTTGTAATCTTTATCTCTATTCTCTATTTGAACCACATCAACTCAGTTGCACCTTGTATATACTGTGTTTTTTTGTATTTAAACCCCACGAAATATTAAAATACACAAAAAAAGGTTGAAAGAGCATACAGAACATAGCAAATAGTTTAAACACCTGCCTAATTGTTTATAGCTCGAAAAACAATTTTTAAATAATCATTTTAGACATTTGAATAAATTATCTAAGCAGTCCACCTTGGAAACATTTTAATAGGAAAATCAACCCTTTTTTTTTTATTGTGCTTTTAAAGAAACATAATCAATTTTTCTGTAGTGAGAATCGGTATGTTTGTTTCTTGTTGGTTTTTATACCACTTGATCGACAGATACATCTAGATTAAGTCTATGGACCCGTGCGTTTTTAAACATTGGTATACTGTAGCAGGACCTGAGAAAAACTGGCTCTTCTGGCAACCAATACAAGCCAAGATGTAGGCAGGAGCGGCTTGGGTCACATTTGCAATTCGGACAAGAAGGGTAAACTTTAAGACCTGCCACTTGAACTCGAGTATGTTCACAGCGAAACCTAGCAATAATAGGTATATATTGTTAACCATAAGATAATACAGAACAAAATAAATAACAAGAGGCTTTATTTATTGAACTTAAAAGGGTTCTAAAACTATCTTTATAACTGAGGTAACGACATTCTAAGACATGCTAAACTAATTTATTGTTTTTGGTTCACTGGATAACTTATATGGAAATTAGTTCTTTTAAAAATCGTATTTCAGTTCAGTTTCATTGCTTAGTTTATCTATTTTAGAGCTACAAAAGCCCCAATCGTAAATTTTCGATATGGTTAAATAAATTTAATTGTGTGATTCCATCCAACATTATAGTTGTGAAAGAAACAGTACATTTGTTAAGCGTTCACAGAAAGATTTTCTGAAATAACGAATGATTTACATCAGTTGGATTGAATTTTACAACATTCTATTATTCCCTTAAGTAAACAATGTGAATCGATAGGTCACAATCATGAAACCTTTTCATTAACGCACAGCTCCATCAAAGCATTCTAATTGACTCGAAATGGACTTACTATGAGGAGTGTAATCTTGGGGTGGAAGGATTTAATCGTTTGCGAATGTCCAACAGCAGGTGGTAGCGCTTTGAATGACAAACAGCGAAGTCTCGAAAATGATTTTTGTTTAATCAATGCTAATGAGACTATTTCTGTGTGTGAGTTTAGATGTAATAAAGTCGCGTCACGCTGCGCGAAGAAATATAAAATGCTTTTAAAACTCTATTGTCTTGACAAGAGAATCAAATTTAGGAGATTTCAGTTGCGTGGGATGTGAAATGATTCATTTGCTTTTTGGTATTGGCTTTGGATGATTGATATTTTCTGTTGTGTAACTCCGTGAATTAATGATGTTTTACATTTTCATCTCGTTTGAGTGGTTCGAAGTTTTGGGAGATTTATATTTGTTTGTGTGTCGTGTGTGTTATTTTTGCAGAATAATTCTATTTTTAAAATAGATTGCGTAAGCCCTGTTTCCTACTAATCTCTTCATTCTCTATCAAAAAGAATTATTTTATCGAAGGAAAGAGTGAGTTCAGGTTGTAAAAAAAATGAAATCCAGTTATAGTCGCTAATACTGGCAATACTGCACCAAGTTTGGATTTAGGTTACGATATTTGCGCTTTACATCTTATTTCTCTTTTTATAATAAGTTATCTGGTTTTTTTTCTTTGAAGATGCGTTGTATGAGGGTTGTGAATGTATCTTGATAAAGTGAAACAGCTAATTTCTTTATGAATTACCAGTTCGATCCTTGGACTTTTTTTAAAAAAATTATTTTTTCTAATAAATGAAGATATACAAAGACGACAGTTTTACTTAACCATAAATAGTATTCCTAATTTCGTCCAATATCCTCGCTGCTTTGGGAACTATGAAAATGAAATGACTCAATGAAAATATCTTAGAGTCTGCAAATATGTTTGATAAGTTGAACCTTCATTTGACTGGTTGTAACCGAAATCGTATCACCCTAAGCAATAAAAGATGAGATATATTAAACTAAACTAGATGTCATAAACTTTCTTTGAAATTTGAACAACATTGTTACTTCCTGGATGTCATTTAAATTTTGCACAGAATTCTGTTATTCCGAAAGTAGTGTTTATGTTTTTCCTAGATGTCCGATTCTTACATAACCAAGCTTCAGAATTCCGAGGTATGTCACTATTAACCGATGTATAGCTCCAGAGAATAATGTTAATACATATTCAAATCAAAACTGATGACCAATACATTTGATTACGGATTTAACACAAGGGAACAGCATATAAAACTGCAAGGTAGTGATTGTGCTAAATTTACGAATCAAAGTATTCTAATGAAGTGTTATTGTATAAATCAAGGCATTAGTATTATAAGCTTACTGTCAAAAACTATCAAATTCATCCTAAGTGATTTGTTAAAAGATTTTGGAATAGTATTAATTGAACTAGATTAAAACGAAAAGAAAATAAAACGAAAAAAACTAACTAAAACTTCAGAAAATACGATACAAAATTTAGTGCATACTTCTATTGATTGCGAATGCAAACCTCAAATTTTAAATATTTTTATCGCATATAACTTAACCTGAATTATATATAACACTTTGAAACTTGTAAGCATACAGTCTACTAGATTTTTAATTATTTCCTATGTAATAAATAGCCAAATCTACTATTAATATGCTGACATCCTATTTAATTGCCTACACATCTGATCTAGAAAACTAATTGAGGTCTAATGCTATTCAATTTGTTTGAAATTTACTTGATATTAGGTATGAAAATTGGAAAGATCTGGTGCGAAGTCATTATCTCTCTTCACACTTATTATCCTAACTAACTTCACTAAAACTCTCTTCAGATTTTAATTCTCTATAAAAAAATACACTCGTTTCTGCTGTCTATATATTTTGTTAATTCTTTCTTACTATCATCACTCTTGTACTTTTTGCGTTTTAAATACCATGTCCTAAAAATACAATCAAGATGTTATATGCATTTTGCATTGAAATATTTAATAATGTTTGGACTTAAACGGGCATTTACTCTTCCTTTTGAAGACTGACCAGTTCTACAGAGCAGTATACGACCACCTCCTTTCCATAACGGTATTACTTACGCATCGGAATCAAAAGAATAAAATTAGAAATAAATAATAGAATTAATAATTTTTGTTTGCTAATTTTTGTGAGAAATAAAAGGAATTTATTGTTTTTCATGTAAAATATCACCAAATCTACGCATTTGCAAGTAATCTTGTATAACAGGATATATGCCATGTCACATTTTTAAGTAGGATTAGAATATTAAATATATAATGGGATGATCAATTCGATTGAAAATGAATGTTTTATAATATGTTTCAATACGTATATCGATATTGATATATATATAGAATCTATATATGCTCTTAGTGAGGAGAAGTAAAATGAAAAGGTGAAAGAATTCAGATTTAAGAATAGAAAGACTTTATGCTGAAAGATCACACAGAAGAATATTTCTAATGTTTTAAATTTTTTTAAAAATTCAATTCAAGCTTAATTCAAGAGAGTTTTTAACTAAGTTTTTCATTTGAGCAACATTAATGTATTCTGCACACATGTTTGTACAATTTTTAAATTCAATGAATTTTTTGATAGCAGTAAGTTGCTAAGTGAGGTATTTATCTGTAATATATAGCTATATGATAGCTTACCCACTTAAGAATTTCATGAATAGGATTATGTAACCAAAATGATGCCATTCTTAAATATGCGTTGAATATATGGTTTATCTAGTGTTTAAGATCATTAATTTCTGAATGGAATATTCCCTTCAAGAATTTTTTTTTGCTAAATGTTGCGAAAAATAATGATGACTTCCGCACTTTAAACTCATTTGAACAACCCAGTTTTTGTTTGATATATCCTGAGATAAAATTGATTTTTATTTTTAAATTTAAAATATAGTTTTCGGTTTTAAGCCAACAAGATTTTTTGAGTAGATTTTATTTGTTGCTTTAGCGACTTCGTCAAATTAAAGGGAAACCCATTAATATTTTTTTATAAATTTTTTCTCAAAAAACATAAAAAATTTTTTAATAAGGTTTACAATTATTTAAATTTAGCGACTATAGCAAAATTTAATTTTATTATAAAAAAAAATATAATTTAATCAACGCGATTTGTAAACGAGATCACAAAATATTTAAGGAAAAAAGAAAAACGACCGAGTTCATTAAGTAGGTGACATTCAATGAACAAGGTGGCTTTTAAGTTGTCAGATTTTCAAAGTCTAAGCAATGTATCTAAAGATAATTAAACATAGAATTAATTTTTTGTGGATTTTGATTATGCTTAGATTATTATTCTGTCATTTGCGACATTCCTGACAAACCAATGTATCAAAATGTTTTTTTAAATATCTAGATTAAGGAATTTTTTAATTAAAATATCATCCATAATATCTCGTACCATTCTTTTCTTACAAAAACATCGTTTTCCTTTTCATTTTTCTCAATTTCCTCTAAGATGTGATACGTTTTGTGGTTAAACCACTGAATGTCAGCCAATGATTAATGAAATCCACTGACAAATGACATTGCGAAGACACGGACTGATAAATTTTACTCAATTTCTCCCATTTTTGTTTTATTTCCTTTGAATTTTTTTTACTTGGAAACGTTGCTAAAATTAGGGATCAGCGGGATACGTATGAAGTAAAAGTGTGTAAGGACTTTCGATATTTGAAACACTTTAGATGAAAGTTTCTTTGTTGCATTATTCAAAACATTGATATATATTTACTTCCGTTTCCTTTCCATGTCGTACAAAAGAAGATTCGTATTGGAAGATATGAAAACGTATAATTCTAGGGGTACATTATGTTCAGAATATTTCATTTACGGTTATTTTAACTTGATTCTGCAATGCATACTACCGTATAATCCAGCCTTTAACGTGCACTTTTACACAAAATATGGTAAAATTTTAAGCGTCTGCGTTAAACCCGGTTGTAAAAATGATAGCTTTAAAAATAAAAATAAAAAATAATAATACTGTTACGAATTTTGTGTAAATAGTGTAAATAATTTGTATTTGGATGTGTAATGCATATATTTTATGTTAAAGTTGTAATATTCACAAGCAATACCGACTCTTACACTATAGTGGCGATTCAATGGGATTGTGGCGAGATCTTGCGAAAGAGTCAAGTTTGCATCACATTTAGCGACCATTTTGGCATCTTTGGCGACCATGTTGGTGAGTTCGGACCCTCTGGATTCTTATAAACATAGTGGAGAAACCCACTTATTTCAAGCTCTATGACGCGTGCAGATTTTTCTGGAAGTTTCGAACAGGTCTATAAATAGAGCGGTGCTCGCCGAAACAGTCTCATTTCAATCGGTGATTAGTGAGCATTGTTTTGACTAGCGATTAGCTCGGTTGTGCTTGGAATAATATTTTACATGCGTGTATTTTAAACCCTGATAGTTGTGTTTGAGTGCTGTTGAAGTTGTGAAAACGTTCTGAGATTCATTGTGTGAATATTGCAGCTGAATTCTGTAATTCAAGGATTGTATTTTCGCCAATAAATTCTCATCGCTTTAAAGAACTGCCTTATATTTTGTGACTGATTTGGATAAAATCCTCGAACCCCGATCAAAGTAACAATATAAAAAAATATTAAGTTAGTTCCTACTTAGTCAACAAAGAAAAGTTTTATTTTAGCTACTTTATATATATATATATATATGAATAGTTTCAATTCATATAAAAACATATGTATATACATAGGATAGAATCACAATACTAAATGACAAAATAGAAAGTGATTTTCCTTGTAATTTTCCATTTTCCTTTCTATATATGGTGTTGGACTATTTTTTTTGTTACTATTTATTTATTAGTTAAATTTAATTATTCTAATAAGATAGTATAGTAAAAAAGAAATCACATTCTGAGAAAGTAGGCCGTCCCAGTTTGGATTCGAACCCACAATCTTGGATGAGAAATCCAACGCGCTATCCATTGCTCTGCATGGACACAATGGACGGTTTTCCTTTCTATATATGCTGTTGGACTAATATTTTTGTTTGTTACTATTTATTCATTTTTTTAATTGTTGTAATAATGCACACTCGTTTGTCTAGTTCGGCTAAAGATTCGGTTTTCAATGACAACTTTTGTCATTGTTTTAACAGTTATATTGTTACAACAATGCAGACGAATCTAAATTGGCGTCGAAAACCAGTAATTAATAATTAATTTAATTAATGAATCAATATTTGAAAAAATGTATTAACATCAAGTGTCATCCGCTACAAGTTTAAAAAAAATTTAAATGAACTTGATTGGAAGAATAGAAAGTAATTTATTAACGATTGAAAATTTGAACAAGATAAATATGTAAATAAATATATATAGAAAGAAAGTGAGCTAATAGTAAGAACTAAAAAATAAAGAAAGATAAAGAATCTCCCTGTCGAACGCTCTAAGTATGTCATTATCTTCTGACAGTGATTCAAGCAATTTTACCGTACACTTTGTATCTTGTAATGTAAGTCTGGTCAATTTAGTGAGTCTTGAAGGAATGCCAAAGTCATGCTTTGCATTAAGTAAATTGGATCATTGACTCTATCAAAAGCGGATATGAAGTCAATAAAGAGATGGATTTAATATAGTTAAGGTATCCGACTACGTTCAGAACCGTGATTTTGCAAAAGCGTATAAATGGATAATGTTTAGGATATTTAGTGTCACTTAGATTAGAAAATGCATATAAAATTGCTTTAAGAATAGTATTACGATAAAAAATTATTTAAGTACAATATTTTTGACAAAAAAATGAACATAGAAAGACCCATTTTCAAAATATTCTCCTTTTGTGAAAAATGCTTCTATTATAGTAATATTTTGCCTGTCTATAGCTCAGACCTCTGTACAGAGGCTCAACTAGAAGTTTTGAAACATATAACTTAGAAGGGGGTTTAACCATGTTTTACGACAACAGAGGGGAGACATTTTAAGAAAAAAAAGCTTATAATTATATTTCAAATGGTCGTGACTCTGAAAATAATGTGAGTTTTTCAAAAATCACAATTGAGCCTCTGTACAAGGTCTGAACTATATACAGGCAACATATTATTAATAATAGAAGCATTTTTCACAAAAGGAGAACATTTTGAAAAAAAAGGTTATTCTCTCTCTCTCAGTTAATTTTTAGCCGAAATAGTGTATTTAAATAAATGTTTTTTTGTCAAAATATCCTTAAAACAATTTTATACATGCATTCTAATCCAAGTGACAGTAAATATCATGAAAAGTATCCATTTATGCGCCTTTTTAAAATCATGGTTCCGAACGTAGTCGGATACCTTAATGACATAAAAAGGAGAGCTAAAATATGCTATAAAGCTTCAGTTCACTGAGTTTTTTACATAAAAAATATTAAGATAGATAAAAATTTCTACTCCATTTTTATGATTAAGAGTTTCAATATACAAAACTTTTATAAATTAAAGATATGCATGTTTGGGGTGTTGTTACTGTTAATCATTTTCCGTCCTTCTGGTACAAATTATACCCTTTCTTCCTCTGGTATCATCCACAATGTTAACCACTATTTAAAACAATTATCTTTCTTGTCGAAGAAAAATGGAACAAAATTTTTATTCAAAGAGAAGAATTGGCGAATTCCGTGTCAAATAACCTGAAAGCCGTAATTAGAAACAGTGTACTTGCCGAAGAAACATTTTATTTTGACATTTTAATCACTGCTCTTTCATTTTTTTTCTTCATTTTGACGAGTTGAAATGTTCTATTTATTTTTATCTGTTTGGGTCTTCTACTAACCCTCTTGGAGAAGATATTCTTGAACTGTGATTTTTGTTTAAAAACCACTTTCCGCAGAGATGACTTGATTTAATGCAAATGCAACTACTATTTGTCTGTGGTTGAGTATGTGAGTTAATGGTTAAACTTTGATCGTTAAGCTCAAAACCAAGTGTTAGTAACAGCGACTAATGGTCACACATCTTAAGTAGTAGAAGGAGTATCTACCAGGAAGTGATTTAGTGATCAACATTGGAACTGGCCATGCTATCGGGCTTCAAGAAGGATCATACAAGGAGTTGCTACTCCAGGTAAATACATTCCATAGTTCAGTTATCTGATTACGGGATAGAATTTCATATTGTTCCCAGAGTTAAGTTATAAAAGTGTATTGCGTAAAGTGGTGAAGAATAAATAAAATTAGCCAATTTAATGATCATGTGTGCTTCTTTCTCGAACCCTCTCACACCCACGAACTTCGGGTTACGAGAAGTTTATTAATTAGAATTTGTATTTAAAACTATATGATTATCTTCATGATATAAATAATATAAATAATTGTTTTGATAACAGTAATTAAGTGTAAATGTTTCCCGATTTTTTGAGATAAAAATAGGGCTCTAATTTTTTGAGTCCAACTATTCGGGTGTAAATTAGCTTAATTTATGTTAAAATAAAAGTTTAAAATAAGTCTTTAATTTATCTTCCAAAACATAGAGTATTAATCTTTTTAAAATGGTCTCAAAAATTAAGCTATTACTATTTTATAATTTATTTTTTTAAGAACTCGTAGTTTCTGCTGAAATCAATTGTTGCTGTTATTTTTTCCGAAATAAATATGAGATGTGATTATTCTTGGTAACAGCAATTAAAACGTAGAAGTTACTCGTAGAGATTACGCAAGGATGAGTGTAGCAAAATTGATTTTTTGAGAATAATAGTTGCAAAATCACTAATAACTTTTATTCACAGAATGAAAGGTAAAAGCTTTAAACCTTATTGAACAATGTTCATTAATACATTTACCTACAATTATTTTTTCTTGTTTCAATTAAAGCAATTCAATATTAATCATCAATATCAGATGGTTCTATTTCCCCCGAATTGTTTGTTGTATAAGTTAAAAGGTTTGCGTTTATTTGCCATAGAACACATACTTCTAACATACTTTCAATTAATGAATTTTACAAATCGAATTATATGAAAAATGAGCAAAAGATGTTTTCAATTTCACCTTCACGTTAAAGAAATCCTTAGGTTCATTTAATTTGCGAACTTTTATTATTTATCGAATACGAAATTAATTATTTTATTCTTCATAATTAAAAAAGCCATGCGTCTAATGTAGCACTCCTTTAAAAGTTTAAAGAATTAATGAATGCAATTATAGATTTTTTCATTTAATACTATTACAAAGTTTGTTATACATGTCTTTACAATTAAAAATATAATAGTTATTTACATACAATTAAGGTATTAAATAACGAAAAATGTAGCTGACACATACAGTCAATTTTTGCTTTCATCTCATATATTGTGACGTATTGGGGAAATTGACGAACAGCGTAGACTTAAGGAATTGTTGTTGTTGATGTGTGTTTTTTATCCTGGGAACATATGAAATATAAGTGAAGAACAGAAAGCATTCAATACAACAGAAGAATATACACATTTATTACAGATGATGATCCCAGCATATAACAAAAAGGGGTGCGCTGCTTTCCTTCGAGACGGGAATCCATTACAGGCGAAAAAGACCGACTTTCCCGCTGAAGAAATACATAACCATGTCTTTACCTGGGATTCGAACCCGAACCCACTCGGTTACAAGCGGAGTGTCATAACCACCATACTGGGTGAACGACACTTACGGAATTAAATTATATATTAGGTAGGGTAAAAAAAAATCCATTATTTTTGCAAGAAATTCAAAACTTTATTTAAGGTATCCGACTATGTTCGGAACCGTGATTTTAAAGGCATAAATGATGTTTTCATGATATTTTAGTGTCGCAATTTGATTAGAATACATAGTATAAAATTGTTTTAAGGACATTAGACAAAAAAAATATATTTAAATATAATATTTCAAGCAAAAATTAACTTGAATAACCTTTTTTCAAATAGCCTTTCTTTTTGTGAAAATGTTTATTATAATAATATTTGTTCAAGTAATATTAGTGCAGACATCTGTACAGAGTGTCTCAACTATGACTTTTGAAAAATTCACATTATTTTCAGAGTTACCACCATTGAAATATAATTATCGGCGTTTTTTTCTTCTTTAAAATTTCTCCCCTCTATAGTCGTAAAAACATGGATAAAACCTACTTCTAAGCATATATATATTTCAAAAATTCCAATTGAGTCTCTGTACAGAGGTATGAGCCATACACCAGGCAAACTATTATTATAATAGAAGCATGTTTCACAAAAAGGAGAATATTTTAAAATAGGTCATTCTATGTTCATTTTTTCTCAAAATATTGTACTTAAATAATTTTTTATTGCAATACTATTAAAACAATTTTATATACATTTTCTAATCTAAGTGACTCTAAATATCATAAATATTATCCTTACGCTTTCGCAAAATCACATTTCTCAGCGTAGTCGGATACCTTAACATGTTTCGGATTGTCCGATTTGGGTCAAATATATACCTTTTTGTTGTATAATTTGTTGCCATTTTAAGGTAGCTTCAAAATTCCTCTATCATAGAAGTATTGGCCTTTATTAAGTGGAAAACTCTAGCGATCGATTTTCACAATCTTTTATTCCAATTTACTCAGGAAGTTTTGCATAGCGAGAAAAGGTAATAATCGCTTGCTGCCAGGTCCGGACTATGGTGGATATATTAAAACTACCCACCCTTAGCTCCTGGAGTTTCTAACGAGTCACTACAGACGTGTGTGGCCTAGCGGTGTCTTCGATGGAACATAACACTTCTTTCCCCAGTAGCCACCCTGGCCGTTTCTGGTCAGTCGCTAGCTTCAAACGGTCCAGACATGTTGACAGTAGACCCAAGAATTTAATGTTTGGTCCTACGGGAAGCAACTCGTAACAAATTATTCCTTCCAGTCCCACCAAATATACAGTAGAACCTACTGATGTTAGTCATGGTTTGGCCACTGTTTGAACTGCTTCACCGCGCTTTGACCACGATCGTTTTCGCACAATATTGTCTTTATGTGAACCATTTCTCCCAGTTAACATCCGCTTAAGAAATGGGTCGATTTCATTCCGTTTGTGTGGCTAGGCTGTAGATGGAAATTCGATCCATTATGTATTTGTTGTTAATTGTTGCGGCACCCAAAAATCAAGCTTCTGTTTGAATTCAACTTGCCTTCAAATGGCTTAAACTGTTTTATGGTCGATTCGCTCCCAAGGATGCTTACGACTACTGAACATGCCAGCATGTAACTCTGATTATTTCAGGATTTTATCCACATTTTCGATGACGGCCTCTCGTCTGTGTGAGGGCAACTTTTAACACCAAAAATGCCTGAACGGAATCCTGACGAAACCAAAGTTGTACAGAATTAGCTGTTACAGTATAGGCACCATAAAACACCATTCACACTCAAAGTGCCTGGCTTGGTAATCTCTGCCCCTTTATCATCAAAGAAAACTGGACAAATAAACCGTATTTCTTTGCTGACTTCCATTTTAACGCCCTGTAACTCAAGCAACTGACCAAACAAAACCGGAAAATAATTTTTTAATGTAAAATACCAATCTTAACAACGAGCATAAATTTTAAATTGTCTGATTCATAATTTCACGAGTATTATCGACACTACAGCCATCTACCGAAAAATAATGGATTGCTTTTCCCCAACCTAATATTTTTACTATGCCTACAGCTATTAATTACAATATTTACAGTTAGATACAAGTTATTCAAACTATTGAGTATTTCCAATAGTACAGAATACTGTGTATTGGGGATGGAGGAGGGCAAAATATTTTTTTCGAGTTTTCCAAGCGATCTTCTACCTCTTAAAGTGATGTGGTCCCTTTCTTACATCTCGAATTCCATTCGAGGTTCGGCTTCCAGGGGAATGCAGATGTTATTTTTTGCCCTGATTGTTCACACATGATGTCGGGATGAAAGTGATCCGAAAAAGGTTCCTGTAAAAGTAAGTGTTTTTAGATTCAAAAGTAGTGTTTTCTTGCACAGAAATGCAGTTCTACAATGTTAAGTAACTATTTTTGTCACATGTCGTAAAAATCATTTTTTAAAACTTTCGAAGCATATGGCCGCTCTTGTTCTAGAATCAATCAAAGCTGGGTCATTGGAATTATATTTACAACACAAGGGAAGTTGTACAAAAGTCAGTATGTCAATCATAGAATTACGGAAATTTCCCGTGCGTTCACTCAGTTTCCCGAACAAAATATGAGCAATTCCACGAATAGTAAAACCATATATGAATTCTAGTTGGTATACCCATTCTTCGCATGGGCGTATTGAAAAATAAAACAATATAAGTTAAAGAATAAGAGAATTTTTAATAAGTTATTTTAAAAAGAATCTGAATTAAACAAAAAGGCTTTGATATATCTTGTGCTCAACAAAATATCATATTTACAAATTTTAAGTTAATAATTCTTAATAGTTTAAAAAGGGAAGGATTTTAAAAATGTTATAATGGCGCCGTAGACCCCTTTGTGGGTTAACTTTTGAAAATTCCCTTCTTAGCTGATTTTTGATCAGTAAAACTAACATGTTTTCCAAATTCCATAGCTATAGGTTTAGTAGTTTATGAAAATGGAATTTATATGTATATATATAAAATGACCTCGTAAAACCCAGTTGGAGTAGATTTTCTCCTAACCTCTATTGTAGAGATAGCTATTTCATAGAAGAACTTTAAGACCAAGATAATATGGGAAACTCTTAAAATGTGTGTGCAGAATGATCAAAATATTAAATCTTCTGTTTTGCATTTTATATAATTGCTACTTTTTTATATTTTTTTATTTCGTCGCTGAATTTATAAACACTGCCAAAAATTGAAGAAACACACACATTTTTAAGAAACACTCTGGTGACATAGCCATCCTGTGATGACCATGTCGTGCCGGTTCCAAGTGCAAGCTAGAGGCAGTGGGATTATCAAAAATGATGAGACATAGTAGTTCTTAATACAACTTTTTATTAAGGATAACTTATATTACTCTAAATTTAATTTGGACAATTTTAATTAAAAGTGAGAGTCAACACCCAATTAAACTGGGCCGTGTATTTAAGTCAGATCACGCAACTAGATCCTTTTATCTCAATTATAATTACTAATACGATTCATCTAATTACTTATATCAAATATTACCTTGCAGACTTCCTTTCCTTACCTAAAAGAGAGAGATAGCTATAAATTCACTTTGTATAAGAAGATTCCAACTTCTTTTATATTAGGCTTCTATTCCTTCTAAAGCTATCGGATCACAACTCTGATCTGCAAGATTCCACACTAATCTATCTTCAAACTTGCTGTGTTATTGATCAGAATGATTCCACAATACTATTCTAAGCTTGCCACGCTATTGATCAGAATGCTATTCCACACTACTATCTCTAAGTTTGCCACGCTATATCTTATCATCAAAGCTTTCTATCCTTTATAGTATATCTCATTTACATATTATCTTTGTTTATCTCTGGTATTGGGTTGGAAAAAGTTTTGCCATTAATCGTGGCCGTCAAAGAACATATATATAGGAGTTATGTTAGCAGAAAGACGTGCGAGAGACGTCACAACCCCTCCAAGAAGAAAAACGTGATTTACTTGTGGTTCTCAATGCCCTTAATAAATTACGTGTCTAAATTCCTATTTCTAAATTTCTTCGCTTTCGAGTTTTATTTAAATTTTTAATCTTAAATCCCTATTTTAACTTTCTTTATAATTTCCAATATTTATCTTGACTTTAATTTCATTACTCATCTTAGAATTAAATTTTAATATTCAATTTAAATTTAAACTCGTGACAATAAATTTTACTCCAATAACTAGGCCAACATTAATAATTACTGTTTAATTTATGCCCACTCTCACTTTTTACATTCAATTTCTTAAAATA
The DNA here is from genome assembly GCA_019973955.1 of Trichonephila inaurata madagascariensis. Classification (NCBI taxonomy): domain Eukaryota; kingdom Metazoa; phylum Arthropoda; class Arachnida; order Araneae; family Nephilidae; genus Trichonephila; species Trichonephila inaurata. Next base: position 31,683 of record BMAV01002065.1, on the reverse strand, counting down.
TTTATACACTTAAATTTCTAAAACAAATATCTCTGGGTGCGCAGACCCAATCTTTGAATCTAACACCGCTATGGAGCTGGTACTTCCGCCTTTCTTGTTGAAGTTTATAAATTTCATACTTTCAAGATTTTCAGGTCAGTTTCTGAAATGAAAAACTTGAGTCTCTATTTCCATAATATTAATCAATTTCACAATTATTATATATTATTTATATATCACAAATAAATTTTCATCTCCATCCCCACATCTGGTTCCAAAAAACTCCCAAATGAAAGTCATGCAGCGTTGTTATTATTATTGTTAGTGCCCTGACTACGCCGCGTTTCTGAACTAGATGCCTCTTCATAATACGTAACAATACAACAACATATATATATATACATATTATACAATTACAAAATATTTTTCAATAAACTATTATAACAAATAACCAAAGGAATTTTCGCATCTCACGAAGTCATACATCGAAGCAAAACAAATGTGTGATTACAAATGTTTCTTCAGAAAAATTTTTAACAAGTCAAAAGTTCAAAATTAAATAAACACTCATTGTAGTGTTTGACTTGGCTTTATAACTTTAAGCACCGCCCGAGACTTCCTCTTCTTGCGGTAATACCCTTCCGACCACTTGTTGGAAGATCATAAAAATGAAACAATACAACCTGATTTTATATGTTTTCCCACCATCACGTCCAACGATGAGGTGCTATCACTCTTCTTTCCCTCGGCTGTACTGGAATTTCTGTTGTAAGGCTTGTAATCTCCTTTGTCGTCCTTTCCTTGACTTCCCTATTGTTTCCTTGGCTGGTCGGGTTCTTCTCTGTTCTCCGTCGTGGCCTTAAGTTGTAATCTTGCTTCATCTGGAACTTCTGTGCATTCTCTTTGCTCCTTTTCCCGCTTCTGTAGGCCAGTACTGATGACATTTGTCTTTTTATTAATATTATTGTTCCCTTTCTTTACACTCTTTGTGGTCCACTTGCCCCCGACACACACCTGGATCTTTAATAACCCTATTATTCCTAAACTTTTGTTTTTATTTTCATTCCCAAATGAACTAGGTAGTGATCTGACCAGTGATTTGTTTTATGGGTCCTCTCTGTATTTCTTTTATATTGATTTGATTGGTTACCAATCCCTTTTCTAACTTACGTTTCAATCGCAGATTTTCTTCCCATATTGTGACTCATTTAATTCTTTGATGTACTTTTTCCGAAGTACTAGTTTCCCTGACTTGATCTTATACTATTTGGGATACCGTTCTAATTCGACCCGTCACATTTCCTATGACGATATATTCTTATTTGATCATGCTAACTGTTAATCTTTTTCCTGATTTAGCTATTACAATATTATTATAATTTTTAACTTCCAAGACTTATAAGGTCCCTCAAATTTTTGTTTAAATTTCTAGCACATACTTTGTTAGCTGCTGAACTTACAGGGTGTGTTTCTAATAAGACCCAATCATTTACCTTTATTTTTATGTCTTTCTACGTCTATTATAATATTTTCCCCACCTTCCTGTTTTTCTTAATTTTCGTACTTAGTCTAGCTTCTTTAAAGTTTTCTGTATATCTTGAATTTTGAATTTTGAACTTTCCGATATCATAAATCCAGTTTTTGAAATGGTGTAATCAATTTTCGACCTAAAATAATTCAGCCGGTGTTTTTCCCGTTGTTTCATTCACCGCCGTATGAATAGCGTAAGCAAACTCACGTAAGAATTCGATCCCAAGTATCGTGTGTTGATCATTAACATAATTTGCAATCATTTGCACTATCCTCGATTAACTCTTTCTGTCCGATTTGCTTGTAGTCGATATGCAACAGTCTTCACATGCCTTATGCCTAATCTTTCACTCTAAGTGCTCAAAAATTCTGGATATAAATTGGGGACTATCATCACTTTATTAATTTTATTGAGCTCCATAACGCGATATAAAGTTATCAAAAAATATCCGCTATTATACGAGATGAGGCCTTTTTTAAGAGGTATAATTTCAGCCCATTTGCTGAAAATGACGGTTATTACTAAAATATAGCGGTTACGTCTTTGCCTCGATATAGGATAATGGGCCTAACAAATCTAACGTCACTATCTCATTCGGATAATTCGGATATAATTGATTTAATCGACCAGCTGGTAACGCGTTTTATAGTTATTAACTTGGCACATATGGCATGTAGAGACATATTGATCAATGCATTTTTTCTCATGTACGGGAAATAACAAACGTCCCGAATTTTATGATACGTTTTAAATTCGCCTAAGTGTTCAGCGCGATTATTTGTCATGACATTCTTCTCATTATTTCATTCCTTAAAGATTTTTTGGAAAATGTATAATAACGCATTTCTCACCTAATGACGTTGCGTGTGTGTTTCTGCATAAAATAATCCTTCAATTAAACGGAAATCGTGGGACCAATTTCTCACATATCGTTGCATTAACCGAGTTATCTTCCGGGTTTTCTAAATATCTATAGATATGACCTAGTCATTTTTCCTGTCTGGTTATTAATTGTTCCCGCGAAGTAAGTACCAAATCCCTGATTATGGCACAATTAATTTTATCACCAATTATACTATTCCCATGCTTTTTCGGTAAAACTGTAGCCACCATATTTAACTTCATTTCTGACCCATTACGTAAATTCCCCTTTATTTACCTTTTATTATCTTCAACCAGTGAATTTGAATTTTCAACGATTTCGATCAAAATCTAATACGATTCCTGGACCCACTTCTTATAACCGATACCTAGAATACATGGGCATTCTAAATCTTCAACACTACGAAATGACCACCTCTTCGAATTGTCTGATCCGAATATTCAATTCTACAATCCCCTGTTTTGGCATTTCGCACCCTGTGTTAAGCGGTTACCTGGGTCATGATTTTTTATTTGCCTTATAAAAAAAATATTTTCTATACAATTTCTTCCGACAGCAAATGATTTATCTGCTCCGGTGTCCCATATAGCGCTTTCAAAATGTGTTATTTAATAAAAATAGAACGTGTGGAAGTTCTACGGGTGATATACATATCGGAGAAAGTCTAATTGTCTCTTGTCGACATCCCTTGAGGTTGATCATTAACCTTACAATATTTAATCGTCCCCTTTGCAGGTCCTATCGCCTCGATTGAAATTTTCATCATTTCTACGGTCCCTTCTATTAAAATTATCATTTCGCTCATTTCGAAATGAGTAACCCCTGCTAGCTGAATCTTTGATCATTATTCTGAAAACCCATTCCTCCTCGAACCCTATTTACTTGGACGGCTATTCTCGTAAAACTCATTTCTACTGTTATTTGGTCTACGTCTTACTCTTCAGAATTCCCTCCAGTTTCTTTCATTAGCTTCAAAAATTAGGCAGCATCCTATGCGCATTTTGACCTCGTCTTTCTATATTATCGTTCTTGATAACCCCTTTGTAATTTGTGTAAGAATATCTCTCTTCTCGAATTTAGCCAAGACTTCTAAAAAGTTGTATCGTGTTTTGTGGATTGCGCACCTCCACATAAAGTCTTGTATCTGTGGTTCGAGTCGAACTAAAATATGATCCACTAATTTAAGCTTGGGACATTCCTAATTCTAAACTTTTTCTATTTTAGTATTCCATACACGAAATCAGTAGGATCCTGATTTCTTCCCCTGCTGGGATGCGTAGAATTGCGCCCGTAGTTCTTTCTATATTTTGACCGCGGAAAAGCTTCCTGCTAATTCAGTTTTGAGCTGCGCAAAATCCGTGGCTGTATTTCTGCACTAACAACGATCCAAATATCGAATACCAATCTTGAGCCCTTCCCCTGAGATGACTTTTTTATAAGCACATGACAGATTACTTGGGATTTCAAGTAACTGTATGTTGTTATCTATACACTCTATAAACTCTTGCAACGCTTCGACCCTGAAAAGTACATTTCAGGTAGAACTGTACTTCCACCTACATTACCTAACCCAGAATTATATATATGTTCGAAGCATTGCGACATAGCCATCCCAGATGACCATGTCGTGCCGGTTCCGCGTAAGCTAGAGGTGTGGGATTATCAAATGATGAGACATAGTAGTTCTTAATACAACTTTTATTAAGGATAACTTATATTACTTAAATTTAATTTGACAATTTTAATTAAAAGTGAGAGTCAACACCCAATTAAACCGTGTATTTAAGTCAGATCACGCAACTAGATCCTTATCTCACTATAATTACTAATACGATTCATCTAATTACTTATCAAATATTACCTTGCAGATCTCCTTCCTTACCTAAAGAGAGATAGTTATGTAAATTCACTTTGTATAAGAAGATTCCAACTTTTATATTAGCTTCTATTCCTTCTAAAGCTATCGGACTGCTAACTCTTGGATCTGCAAGATTCCACACCAATCTATCTTCAAACTTGCTGTGTTATTGATCAGAATGATTCCAATAATACTATCTCTAAGCTTCTGCCACGCTATTGACTGTGAATGATTCCACACTACTATTCCTAAGTTTGCCACGCTATATCTTATCATCAAAAGCTTCTATCCCTTTTATATAGTATATCTCATTTTACATATTATCTTTGTTTATCTTCTTGGTATTGGGTTGGAAAAGTTTTGCCATTAATCGTGGCCGTCAAAATAAACATAGGAGCTATGTTAGCAGAAAGACGCGAGAGACGTCACAACTCTTTCGCAATTTCTGCAACTAAACGGTTTCATATGATTGCCAATAATGTAACAAAATTCATAGCATGCATTTGTTACCGCTGTGACATTACCACTAACAAATCCACTATGTCGTTGTTGCAAAGATTATTCAAGGAAGTGTATTTTTTTAATTTTAAATCAAAAATTTTTTTTCATAATTAAAAAACCATGGTCAAAATTTCCCCTTTTTGTTTAAAGTTAAAAGTTTGTTTTTTCTTTTAAACTATTACAAAATTTTTATAATGTTTTACAATTAAAAAATAAAAGTTATTTACTACAATTAAGGTATTAAATAACTTTAAATTTACAATACATAATTTTTTTTCTTCATAATTTGTTTGGGGGAAATTCAAAAAGTAGATTAAGGAATTTTTTTTTTATTTTTTGTTTTTATCCTGGGAACATATAAAATATAATAAAACAGAAAATTAAAACAACAGAAGAATATAAATTTATTACAGATGATGATCCCAGCATATAAAAAAAAGGGGGCTGCTTTCCTTCAGGGGGGAATCCATTACGGGCAAAAGCCCCTTTTCCCCAAGAAATACAAACCTTCTTTTGGATTCAACCCCGAACCCACTGGTTAAAAATGGAGTGTCATAACCACCATACGGGTGAACGACACAGGAATTAAATTTATATTAGGTGGGTAAAAAAAACCATTATTTTTGAAGAAAATTAAAATTTATTTAAGGTATCCGAAAGTTCGAACCGGGTTTTAAAAAAGGGATAAATGGGTTTTTCATGATATTTAGTGTCAATTTGTTAGAATACATGTATAAAAATTGTTTTGGACAAGACAAAAAAAAATTTTTAAAAATAATATTTCGGGAAAAAAAAAACGAATAACCTTTTTTCAAAAAGTTTTTTTTGAAAATGTTTTATTTTAATAATATTTTTGAATTTGGCGAAATCTGTACAGAGGCTCAACTATGACTTTTGAAAAATTCACATTATTTTCAGAGTTACCACCCATTGAAATATAATTATCGGCGTTTTTTTCTTAAAATTTCTCCCCTCTATAGTCGTAAAACATGGATAAACCTACTTCTAAGTTATATATTTCAAAAATTCCAATTGAGTCTCTGTACAGAGGTATGAGCTATACACAGGCAAACTATTATTATAATAGAAGCATGTTTCACAAAAGGAGAATATTTTAAAAATAGGTCATTCTATGTTCATTTTTTCTCAAAATATTGTACTTAAATAATTTTTTATTGCAATACTATTAAAACAATTTTATATACATTTTCTAATCTAAGTGACTCTAAATATCATAAATATTATCCTTACGCTTTCGCAAAATCACATTTCTCAGCGTAGTCGGATACCTTAACATGTTTCGGATTGTCCGATTTGGGTCAAATATATACCTTTTTGTTGTATAATTTGTTGCCATTTTAAGGTAGCTTCAAAATTCCTCTATCATAGAAGTATTGGCCTTTATTGGCGGAAAACTCTAGCGATCGATTTTCACAATCTTCTCTTTATTCCAATTTCTTATTACTCAGGAAGTTTTGCATAGCGAGAAAAAGGTAATAATCGTTTGCTGCCAGGTCCGGACTATATGGTGGATATATTAAAACTACCCAACCTAGCTCCTGGAGTTTCTAACGAGTCACTACAGACGTGTGTGGCCTAGCGGTGTCTTGATGGAACATAACACTTCTTCTGTAGGCTAATTCTGGCCGTTTCTGGTCAGTCGCTAGCTTCAAACGGTCCAGATGTTGACAGTAGAGATCTGAATTTAATGTTTGGTCCTACGGAAGCAACTCGTAACAAATTATTCCTTTCCAGTCCCACCAAATATACAGTAGAACCTTACTGGATGTTAGTCATGGTTTGGCCACCGTTTGAACTGCTTCACCGCGCTTTGACCACGATCGTTTTCGCACAATATTGTCTTATGTGAACCATTTCTCTTCTCCAGTTAACATCCGCTTAAGAAATGGGTCGATTTCATTCCGTTTGTGTGGCTAGGGCTTCGTAGATGGAAATTCGATCCATTATGTATTTTGTTGTTAATTGTTGTGGCACCCAAAAATCAAGCTTCTGTTTGAATTCAACTTTGCTCAAATGGCTTAAAACTGTTTTATGGTCGATCTTTCGCTCCTGGGCGATGCTACGACTACTAACATGCCAGACAACTTCGATTATTTCTGTGATTTTATCCACATTTTCGATGACGGGCCTGCCTGTGTGAGGGGCAACTTTAACATCAAAAATGCCTGAACGGAATCGACGAAACCAAAGTTGTACAGAATTAGCTGTTACAGTATAGGCACCATAAACACCATTCACAATTTCAGCGGCCTGGCTTGCAATCTCGCCTTTATCAAAGAAAAACTGAAATAAACCGGATTTTCTCTTTGCTGACTTCCATTTTTAACGCCCTGTAACTTACAACTGAATGGACCAAACAAAAAACCGGAAAATAATTTTTTTAATGTAAAATACCACCTTAACAACGAGCATAAATTTTAAATTGTCTGATTCATACTTCACGAGATATCGACACTACAGCCATCTACCGAAAAAATAATGGATTGCTTTTTCCCCAACCTAATATTTTTTTACTATGCCTACAGCTATTAATTACAATATTTACAGTTAGATACAAGTTATTCAAACTATTGAGTATTTTAATAGTACAGAATACTGTATTGGGGATGGAGGAGGGCAAAATATTTTTTTTTTCGAGTTTTCCAAGCGATCTTCTCTTACTCTCTTAAAGTGATGTGGTCCCTTCTTACATCTCGAATTCCATTCGAGGTTCGGCTTCCAGGGGAATGCAGATGTTATTTTTTGGCTCTGATTGTCTACATGATGTCGGATGAAAGGATCCGAAAGTAGTAGTTCAAAGTAGTGTTTTTAGATTCAAAGTAGTGTTTTCTTGCACAGAAATGCAGTTCTACAATGTTATAACTATTTTTGTCACATGTCGTAAAAATCATTTTAATAAAACTTTCGAAGCATATATTGTCGTTCTAGAATCAAAGCTGGGTCATTGAATTATATTTACAACACAAGGGAAGAAGCAAAAGTCAGCAAGGTCAATCATAGAATTACGGAAATTTCCCGTGTTCACTCAGTTTCCCGAACAAATATGAGCAATTCCACGAATAGTAAAACCATATATGAATTCTAGCTGGTATACCCATTCTTCGCATGGGCGTATTGAAAAATAAAACAATATAAGTTAAAGAATAAGAGAATTTTTAATAAGTTATTTTTTAAAAGAATTCCGAATTAAACAAAAGGCTTTTGATATATCTGTGCTCAACAAAATATCATATTTGCCAAATTTTAAGTTAATAATTCTAATAGTTTAAAAAAGGAAGGATTTTTAAAAAATTATAATGGCGCCGTAGACCCCTTGTGGGTTAACTTTTGAAAATCCCCTTCTTAGCTGATTTTTGATCAGCAAAACTAACATGTTTTCCAAATTCCATAGCTATAGGTTTAGTAGTTTATAAAATGGAATTTATATGTATATATATAAAATGACCTCGTAAAACCCAGTTGAAGTAGATTTTCTCCTAACCTCTATTGTAGAGGATAGCTATTTCATAGAAGAACTTTAAGACCAAGATAATATGGGAAACTCTTAAAATGTGTGTGCAGAGAATGATCAAAATATTAAATCTTCTGTTTTGCATTTTATATAATTGCTACTTTTTATATTTTTTATTTCTGTCGCTGAATTTATTAAACACTAAAAATTGAAGAAACACACACATTTTTAAGAAACACTCTGCGACATAGCCATCCTGTGATGACCATGTCGTGCCGGTTCCGCGTAAGCTAGAGGTGTGGGATTATCAAAATGATGAGACATAGTAGTTCTTAATACAACTTTTATTAAGGATAACTTATATTACTTAAATTCTAATTTGACAATTTTAATTAAAGTGAGAGTCAACACCCAATTAAACCGTGTATTTAAGTCAGATCACGCAACTAGATCCTTTATCTCAATTATAATTACTAATACGATTCATCTAATTACTTATATCAAATATTACCTTTTGCAGATCTCCTTCCTTTACCTAAAGAGAGATAGCTATAAATTCACTTTGTATAAGAAGATTCCAACTTCTTTATATTAGGCTTCTATTCCTTCTAAAGCTATCGGACTGCTAACTCTTGATCTGCAAGATTCCACACTAATCTATCTTCAAACTTGCTGTGTTATTGATCAGAATGATTCCACAATACTATCTCTAAGCTTGCCACGCTATTGATCAGAATGATTCCACACTACTATCTCTAAGTTTGCCACGCTATATCTTATCATCAAAGCTTCTATCCTTTTATAGTATATCTCATTTACATATTATCTTTGTTTATCTTCTTGGTATTGGGTTGGAAAAGTTTTGCCATTAATCGTGGCCGTCAAAGAACATAGGAGTTATGTTAGCAGAAAGACGCGAGAGACGTCACAACTCTTTCGCAATTTCTGCAACTAAACGGTTTCATATGATTGCCAATAATGTAACAAAATTCATAGCATGCATTTGTTACCGCTGTGACATTACCACTAACAAATCACTATGTCGTTGTTGCAAAGATTATTCAAGGAAGTGTATTTATCGCCTCTTGAAAAAGATCCTCGAGGAATAGTGTCATTAAACGATTCGTAAATATTGGTATTTTTAAATACACTTTTACGACGAATCAAATAATTACGGATCTGTTTGTTTTTCACTACAAAATAGTCATTTTTCCAATTGGCGGGAAACAACATATTTTCATCGAATATTTTTCGCTTGCTCGACATGAGGGAGAGTTAAAAATTAGTTCCCCATTCATAAAATCATCGCTACTCCACTGTTATCTGTGTAATCACTAACCGTTACACTGACAAGTAGGAAAAAATATCAATTCGCAAAATTGATATATTTGATTTCTTGACTGAAAGAATTTCTCGCCAAATTTTTAACACTTTGTTCTTAAATAAATGAGTTTCTCAGAGCAATAGGCTCTCACCAGGCCACTTTAAAAGACCCAGTGGGCCGCAAGTTGATTATCCCTGGTCTAAAGTTTTACAAAACAATATAAAATCACCTAATTCGGATTTAAAATATTCATTTCCATTTCTTTCTCGTTTAAGTATAAATAAGAAAGATGTATTTATTTTTATTTTTCACATAAAGGAAAAAATAAAGAAAGAATAAATAGCTCTAATTTAACTTAAATTTTCATCATGACAATTCTTCTTTATTTCTGAGAGACAGAAAAAATGCAATGTTCATTCCAAAAATTTATTCCGTAGGGAATTATTCAGGAAGGAGATGTTTGGTGATCAGAATACCAGCGTATATATTGCATTTCGCCACCAATTATTGAGGAAAAAAGGTGACTGTCAAGAAATTCTTTAAAATAAATACTATGGAGAAATACTGACAGCAAATAACAAAACATTTTTCATTCTTTTACATGTAATGTATCGGAAAAAATATGGGATTCGTCAAGTTATTTTGTAAGTTCTGATCAAAGGGGTTATTAAGGAGAACCTAAAAAAAATTAATGGAAAACTGAGTACACACTCTAATTTTGTCAAGATAAAATTTATTTAATATTTACATGAGATAAGTTTTATTATATATTCGGATAGATTATTCAGAAAGCAATTTAAATAATTTAAAAATATATTTTTACTTAATGAATTTTTTAAAATTTAAATCTTCATTACTTAAATTTGAATTATTCTACAATTTCAATATCTCATGAGACATTGTAAAAACGTTTTATTATAAAATAAACATTTATCTGTATTTCGTATCCTATTTCTATTTTAAATGATTTTTTATTCTTTTAATGTAAGTTTAATATCCGATTTTAATATTATAACTAAATGTAAATAGTAGTTTTTAAAATTACGTTGTGTAATAAAATTTGTAATTTATATATTCATTTTATCGTTGAAAACTTCTGGAATAAATATCTTTAATCGCAAATTAATAAAGTTTTTACTTTAACAATATCAATGATATTAGAGCTTGAATGTTATTTATTCTATGCCAAGAAAAACATTCTTAATGAAAAAATTAAAAGATTTTATTTTAAGTCTTCTTGATTGAAATTGTGTAAAACTTACATGCAAGGATAATATTGATGTAATTGAAATTTCTTTCGTGACTGTGAATGTACATTTAGGTAAAAATAAAACCGATTTAATATTATTTAGTGTAAATATGAAAAAGATCATTTATATTAACAGTATTAAATGATAAAAGTAAAGTTTAATTAACCACAAATAGCTCCAAACGATTATATAACTTCCTGAATTTAATTTGCAGAAAATTTGAAAAGGAAAGAATTTAATTCGTTTGGCTTGAGGTAATATAAACAAGAAAATATTATCTTAAAAAAATCACAGAAATCTTATCGTAGAAATTCTTATCTAGACAATCTAAAATAAGAGCTATAATTTTTTTTTAACAAAAGGTAAACTGCATAGTTTAAATCTTCGAGATATGCCGAAGAGCTGATTGCATCTTAAAAATGCAAGAAAATTTAAAAATATAGTGGAAATAAAAAGAAAACTGAATGTTTACTTTGAAATGAAATCAATTGGATTATTTTTTTTTCGCCTAAACTTGCAGTTTTTCTTATAATAATGTGCAGATTTTAATTTACAATTTACACTGAAATTTTAAAATGAGCATCATTATAACAAAAAGCCGAACGTTTCTTTCTTAAATAAAAGCAAAACGTATTTACTTATGGAGTGCAAAGTTACTGTAAACAGGAAAACATGATTACAAAAAAAAAAAGAAAAAGTGTTTGAGAGAGCTAATGGTGAAACGATTTTCATATATATTTGCTCAAAATATTCCATTTGATCACTATTTTGCATGCATTTTGACGACGAGTTGTGTTTTCTATATTGTCTGATTAATTTATTATAGAAAATTTGAAGTTTAAATCGCCATTTGGAAACGGAATGCAATAGAGGATTAATTTATCATTTGCAATCGATTTATTTAATATCAAGAGTGATAAATGGATCCATTTGCAAAAAATTATAAATTGCATTGTTGTGCAAAAATTAAGAACAAAGCAGTTTTTAATGAAATGTAGTATACGTGTGATTGAAAATGAAAAAATACCATAACATATGCAGAGCATACACCCATAAGAAATGGTTAAAAAGAAATTAAAACTATAAATTCAAAGAGCAAAAGGGGATTTCATTGAACATTTAGCTGGGAACATAGTTAGGCAGAAGGAAAGAAGGACACAAACACAAATCCATGCGAAAAGTGGTTAGTAAGAAAAAGAGACGGCTTCTGAGGGACATATCACATCAGACTTCTGTTTACACTCTAAGCTGAGTATAAAGTTGTCAATGTAAGATGTTAAGTAACCATTCTCTTTGAAGCTCTAATCACATTTCGAGAAGCATTTCTGACCACTGGATTGGAATAAGATACGGGGACCTTTCTGAAAAATGTGTGTATACGTTGAATATCTTCACTCCCAATAACTCTCAGCAAAAAGTGTACAATGTGGCATAACATTGTTGTCTATTAAGAGGAGCTTATGATCCATAGCACCTCTGAAATGAAGAATATTGGTACAATAACGGGCATTTGAGATTAAATTACCTTGAAAATGCAAAGATAAGTAAGGGAATAAGCATGATACCACCACAAACGAGAACTCGGCTACCTCCAAGCTGGTCCTGTCTACGACTTTGAATGTGTGAATGTGTTCTTCGCTCTCTCCTGATGAGTGCGTTCAAATTATTTTGTCACTCGTTCCCCAAAAATGATCTGTTTAGCTTTTGTTTCCGTCACAACTCAAAACGCCATTTTTGACGAATTAGTGTTAATGGGGCACACAGTTCTGATCGTGATACCACCACTGGGTAGCCTCTAGGTCAGGTGTGGCGAACTTTTATGAATCAACATGCCATTTTTTTTCTAAAGAAATGCTTAGTGAGGTATAGACGTGCCGTCAAATAATTTTGACTTGTGATTATTGGGAAAATAATAAAATTAAATACTAACAACACAAAAAATACATTGCGCACTTTATAGTAGTAAATGTTTTAGTTATACGTGTAATTCAAATTATATAAAGTAACATTAGCGTGATTTCTGCTGTTGCAGATTAGATGACAAATAACTTATATTCGGATTGTAAGATGGTACTTTTAGCGGAATGCATGCTGAATTGAGTCCTCTGCCAAGTGGTTTCTAAGCGAGTCTTTAATGTTATTCATCCCTGAAAATAATGACTCGTAGGCACAGGCCGTTGAAAGTATGGTTAAAATAGCATGATCCTGCCTCTTCAAACAGTTAAACGTATCTGGAATCGAATTTAATGTTTCCAAAATCCCGTTAATGGCCTTTTTACTTATATCGTTTGTTAATCTTTCTGTTTCGATCAATTCTAACTTTTTCCTTGTTTCAACAAAGCTTTGAATCCATATTGAACTAGACCAGAAATCAATAAGTTATATTTCATATTCTTCGATTTCCAACCAATTGAATTGGGGCAAGTTCAGTTTATCAAATAATGTCACGTCAGGGCACATAATAAACTTGAGAATTTCTGATAATCCATTGAACTGAGAAAATCTCACTGAAAATTCCTTGACTGAAGAATCAATCATGGTTGATCGTTTTGATCGGTGGTGTGCCCAAATTATCGTGCCGCGTGCCATTAATGGCCCACGTGCCAATGGTTCGCCATCCTGCTCTAGGCTATCATGAAAGACGAATCGATCATCTAATAATCTGTTGCATGTACCTTGCGATTTCTTCTACTGTCTGTGGTTTGTCCTTTATCGGCAACAGAAGAATGCACTGATAGTCTACCATCGTGGTTACTTGTAGTCAACCGCGGCAACAGAAGAATGCACTGATAGTCCACCATCGTGGTTACCTTGTAGTCAACCACGGCAACGAAGAATGCACTGATAGTCCACCATCGTGGTTACTTGTAGTCAACCGCGGCAACAGAAGAATGCACTGATAGTCTACCATCGTGGTTACTTGTAGTCAACCACGGCAACAGAAGAATGCACTGATAGTCCACCATCGTGGTTACTTGTAGTCAACCGCGGCAACAGAAGAATGCTTTGATAGTCCACCATCGTGGTTACTCGTAGTCAACCGCGGCAACAGAAGAATGCACTGATAGTCCACCATCGTGGTTACTTGTAGTCACCCACTACTGAACTCATGTAGAATTGCTACTGTAGTTTGTGAAATACTGTGCAGGTTCGTGATGTTGTGGGTGATCTCAATCTTCACAGTTGCATTTCGTTCCTCCATCTTACAAATATTTGATCTCGTGTAAGATCATCCAGATGTATTCTACATGAACATATTATACAGAGGCAGCAACTTGACTTTCTGAATACGCTGCATTATACCTTCCATGGAAATTTTGAAAGTATACCAACAATCTGTTGTATATCCTTTCGATTTTCATCATGTTCTCAATGCCGCATGTATATGTATACACCACCGTACAAGTTTTAATGGGTTTTTATTCCTTTCTGTGTAAAATCGTTCCACTGACATGTTAATTATCTGCTTCCTTCTTAATTTTTGTTTACCAATGTGGTAAGCGGTTCCTTTAGACTATTTAGTTTCGAATGCTAAGTATTGACAAGTAATATTTCCAAAATATTTCGTGAGAGTAGAAGGGAGTTTTGGATTTTTGCAAGTTCTATGACACAATAAATTTAAATATATTGTTTAAAGTTTGGTGAGTAAAAATAACTTATTTTTCTTAACTTTATGTAATATTTCATATTAAAAACTGAACATTTATATTAGTTTTACGGGGATAAATTTAGGAGAAACAAATATGTACCGTTTTGGTGCAAAGTTTCAAAAATTTCTGAGTAAAATTCTTAAGAAATATTTGGGATACTTTTTAATATTTTTTGACAACTTTTTAACTCTCCATAGCTCAAATGCTATTAAGCAAGATTTTACGAAATTTGAAATCCATGTTACTTTTAAAATGACAAATCGAATACAGAAAATCTATCGGATTCTACAGTAAAGTAACTTTTTTTTAATTAACCGAGTTATATTTAGTTAAAAAATTAACACTGAAAAAAAGGAATTTTTTTTGTAGAAATTTAAGAAATCTCGGTAACCGTATATCTTTGTTAATTTAAAAAATCATTTTGAAGATAGCTGTGATTAAATGTATCTTATGAAGTTATTTTGTCTTTAAAAATAATATATTTCTCTGCGATATTATATCTAATTTTAAAAGGTTCATACTTAGAAAAATTAAATTCTTCCTCGTATCATAGTACTGGAAGTAAAATTACATAAGTTAAAGGTGGATGCATAATTTTACAACATATGACATCATAATTTTAGGGGCCAGAACGCAAGTGTCCGATTCTGACACAAAAAAAATAAGTTGTCTGTGAGTCAACACGAATAGACAAAGGCGAGGTCAGATCTAGGACCCTTTTAAATGATTTAACATATCTAGGAGCAACTAAGATGTATTTCGCTAGACATCCTGACGCGACGAGAAGCTTAAAGTTCACTCGGAATAAATCTTTGATCAGTATAGCATTTAATAATCTGTAGAACGCGTGAATTTAAAATTCTCGGTAATGTGTTAATTTCTATGTTAATTCTTGCAACATTTGTTGAGAATTTGTAAGCACTATTATAAAAAAAAAGCATGACTTCTTTAATTAAAATTGTCTACAAAAATTATTTTGAATTTGAAATTGGCTAACAGGACTTACCATTAGGGACTCATTTATAATTTAAGTTTATTCAGATTTAAAAAGTGTGGATTAAAGTATCAGGACTTCATAACACTTTTCGCCACATTATGATCCGGAGAACAATTGAAGAATTGCGTTTTTTGGTGGACTCCATCAGCAAAAGAAATAACATAGAGTACAATGTCGTTTATCCGAACGTTTATTATCCGGAGCATTTTTTTTTTTTGTCATTTACATGTACTGTACATGAAAATGTGTCCGAACAGCGCAATACTCACCAGTTCGCGCGAGGCCAAAAGTGACGGGAAAAACCAAGAGCAGGGATATTTGGGGAATTCAGTCGTGATTTGGTAAACATCTGCGAGGAATATTAGGTCTGTTTGTTTTCAAGTGAGAGGGTGTATACGTGCTCTTTAGTTGAGTTGTGAACTGTTATGAGATTGTGATTTCCGTGCAAGAAGAATCCGTGCCTGTAGTCGATGAAACGGAAGAAGACGAGGACAACAACAACAACGAAAATAGCAAGGGCCTATCAAATGCTGACGCATTTTCTGCGTTAGAGGCATCTGTGAAGTGGTACGAACGACAATCAGAGTGCTTTTGTGTTCAACTACTGCTGCTCAAGCGAATCGGAGACCTTGCAACCAAACGAAACGAAGGTGTATAATTGTAAAGCGAAAAATAAGTAATTATTTTCCACAATAAAGGCAAAATTGCGACATTTTGCACCTATTTTGTTTTTTCTTCAAGCACGTTTCACGCATGTGAGGATTTTCAATATTTGTAAAGTGTCCGGTTTCATAAACTGCATGGATTGCATTCGATTTTCGGCTATCCGAAAAATTGCGTATGCGAGCAGTGTCCGGTCCCAATTGATTCGGATAAACAACGTTCTACTGTATAAGAAACGTAAACCTATATTCAGTATTTATTTAACTCTGTAAAAAGTCCAGTACTTCCCAGTGACGGGTTTTCTTTACCGTGTCTATCTGTTGACTCTTTTGTTTATGAAAAATATTTGGTAATTTGTAGTCTTAAAAAGGAAATAAACATGTATCACATTCTCCGTCAGAAAAATATTAATATAGCCTTATATGATTATCTCAAATGAAGCCTCATACGATCAACATTGAAGAATCTAGAGCAGGGTTACTCAACCTTTTTTTCTCTCCGGGCAACATAAATATGGTAAATATTTCACTCGGGCTGCAATATGAGAATTAAGGGGGTGGGGACATAAGACCTAGGATATATTGTACACTTAAAATGTAGAAGCTTGATCAAATATTAAAATTAATTTTTCTCTTTTTTTCTTTGGAAAGCTAGATTTTTTTTGACAATTTGAGATTTTTACATTTTTAAATTGTGCAGATTTTAACCTTTCTAAAAATACCTTACTTTAGCCTCTAGCGTAATAAAAAGCTCTTAAAACCTATTTTTTTCAATAATCGTTGAAACAGGGCCACGCCGTTTTGAATGGCGAAAATTGTAAATAAAGTACTTCGTTTTTCCTTAAAAGTTGAACGTCTGATATAAACCAAAACATGTATCTTTTATTCTAAATAGAGCCTCTTAATTTTTTTTAATTTCCAGCCGGTTAGAAGTTTCACTGTATACATTAAAATAAATTTATCTCAAAATATGAATTTTGGATGTTCAATGTACATTTTCTGAGAAACTACTGTTCACAAGTACGTAAATTTTTTATGATATATTTGTAATGATGGCTAATATATACTGAAATGAACTTTTTGTAAAAAACTCAAATTTATTTTTTACAAATTTTTTTATGTGCAAAATGGGTTAAATTTCACTATGTTTGATAAAATATTTTATAAATTACGAAAAAATTCAAAATTAGCTAAAAGCTCTTTAGTATAATGAGAAACGTGTACTTTAATTGTATGAAAAATTACAAACATGTACATCTAACAGATTTTGAGAAAAGGTACATCAAAAACAGCCAATTTAACATTGTTAGGATAGAGGTTTCCGACTCTCCTTAATACTATTAATCTCTATGAAACACACACGAACAAAAAATTACGGTCTTATGCATTTCTGAGTTATAAAGTAGTTTCGGTACCCTTTCATTCATGTGATCAACCTCCTGGTTTACATTTATTGTCATACAAACAAATTTGCCATGCCGTTTGATAAGATGGTTTTTTTCCCCTTTTGACAAAACCTCCCTTACTTTTATTTCAAATATTAATACATCAAGTTCAGAATGGCAGCAAAGAGGAATTTTGACTGAATTCCAAAAAAATCAGTATTATATGTTTATAATTAAAGCTCAGTTTTACTCATAAAATAGTCAATACTCCAGTTCAGTTCACTACTTAACTGTTATTTGATATTACTAACCATTATAAAAAATAACAAAGAGAAAAAGAAAAATCTTGCAATGCGTACCCGTACAACATCGGCAACAAAATTGGTAAATCTGATTGCTTGATTTATGGAATTTTCCGCTACATTGTGAATAAATTATTCTGAAATAATTGAATTTTTAATGCAATGGGCTATGAGCGAACCGCAGGTTTTTATTTGAACAAACACAAAATTAAAAATTAAAGGCAAAAATAATCCTCACATAAAATGCCAATTTGTCATGACTTTATACTACCATGAAAAAAAATTGCTATTTATTTATTTAAAAATTAAATACTTGAAACTAAACTATTTCAGATTAAAACATAGAAGCAATTTATAATAATTATCGAGGGAAAAAAAAAAAAAGAAATCAAAAACCACAGACGATTATTTATTTTATATAAAAAGATTTAAAATGCTGTTTCTTAAAATATGAAATAAGCAATTTGTATCAATAATTAATTATCCAAAATTCTATATAAGAATTATATACATTATTAAAAAGATTTACTTTTTATAACAAATAGTATTGTATTGCATGATTTATTAATTGGAAATATATTTTTGAAACATTAATTTTTAATCTGGTTATTATTTAGAAAAAGGGAGAAAGAAGAATTAGTCAGAATAAATTTATATTAATTAGAAATTGCTTTAAACCTATTTTGAATATCGTTAAAACAATGAAAAATAATGAAACATTAAAATATTCTAATCAATTATGGAACATATTTACCTTATAAAAATTATGTAAATGGTTTCAATGAATTAATAATAATCAAAGTTATCAATTTAATTAAAAACTAGTTAATTCCTTTTCGATAAATTATATATTTTTAAAAAAATTAACGCATTTATTCTTCATTCCAAGCAATATATATGTTTTTCAAGTTAGAAAAGATCCATTTAATTCACTTACATTTATATTTAATACATCAAAAGTAAGGTAAATATCTAAATATATTTTCGATATTATTTATTATGATAGAAATAGATTTTACAGTAATATTTTCTAATATTTACAGTAATGATATTGCATATTACGAGCTATATTTATACTTAAGTACACCAATAAAATATTTTTAAAGGAAAGGTCCTTCTTGATATTTGAAGCATATAAAATAATAAAAATGGAAGGGATATTTTTTAATGGAATTTCTCTATTTTTAGGTACGAAGTTAAGCTATCTGAATATGTTTTTAGACGGAAAATTTCAAAATATTTTATTTAAAGATTTAGTTTATTTCTGAAGTTTAAATTTTTGCTATATTTATTTCCTATAAGGAAAAGTTTTGAATATTATCAATACGCAAAAATTAAAAAATATATTTTATACGTTTATATGAAACGGAATAAATGAAAAAATTGAAAAATGCCTCATTTTTAAAAACAGAAATGTTCTAAGAAGATGTATAGCATGCTGCAAGAATTCTAAGAATTTCTTCTTTAGACTACTGAAGCTATTAAAACATAAGTTGTCAAGGAATGAATTGTTTAATTATATTCGAATATTTTCTGTTAATTGTATAACAACTTAGTGAAAACGTATAAATTTTATAGTTAAACAGATGTTTAGAAACTAAAACTCCTTAATTAAAGCATTTCTATTTTGGATAAACACTTAATTAATGTCGAATGGATCGTAAAAAATTAATAGTTCATAGGATAAAATAATTTTAAAAAAGGTATAGAACTTCAAAATAAATAAAGTACACCTTAATTGTTGAAGGAATCCTCAAGAATTGCGATTTTCCTAAAAAACTTATTACATTAGGTGTAAATTTGTGGGGATCTATGTCAATTTAGGGATTAGGTAACTTGGTAATTTTTGATGGTATTGTGAAGAATCATTAGCTCTATTTAAATATTTGAATGAGAGCAATTTGAAATTATCCACCCAAAATTTGGATATTGGAGGTGACTTCCTTTTTACAAGATAATAACGCCAAGTGCGTTGTTCTCAATGCTAGTGTCTATATAACGGTTGCAGAATTCTGAAAACACATCACCTGATTTAAGCCCATTGGAACATATTTGGTAAGAATATGAATTAAAAAAAGAAAACTATATATATATATATATATAAACAAAACATAAAAAGTAAAAACAATTATCACAGAAGAGTGGAGGAATATCGAAACAGAAATTACTGAAATCTATATCTATATAGAAGCTTAAAAGTTGTTCGGATGCTAAGAGATATCCTACTAAATACTAAACATTAAGATAAAAATACAATTGTTAAAAATATGTTGAGAAATTTTTAAGTATACAAAGACTTTTGAGACGTAATTTTTTAATAGTTTTAGATTATTAATGTTTCCAAATAATTCTTATACTATGTTTTAAAAATTGTTGTCATTCGAATGAGAATAAGTTGCAGATATAAAAAAAACACAATTCTAATAAATTAATTTTTATTACTTAACAAAATTAAATTTTATAGAAAATTGTATGTGTACGAACATTTTTGACGCTCACTGTATGCCTGACAATTTAAATGTAATTAATAATAATACAAACAATTTTTATATTGAGAAGATAACGTTTTTAGCGACATTTTCTTTGCGTGGAACGCTAATATGTTGCTATTAATTAAGCCTCGCGTTTTAATTTGGGCATGCACATATATAAAAATATTTGTATATATATGTCGTGTGTATTTTAATAATTATTTTAAGATTTTAACAAACGTGTGGCGCAGTATAGCCAAAATTGGCTCTTGCGCCATAAAACCCTACATTCACTCACTCACTCACTCACTCGCGCTTTAATTTGTATACATTGACTGCTATATTTGTCCGTGACGTAATTCAATATTTAGTTATTTTTAAATATATCGTTTGGTTTGTTTTTAACGGAACTCAGAAAGTAAAATAAAAGAATTATATGCTATTTTGAATAAATAAAGTCGATGTTATATTAAATGGCTCCTTCAATAATTCATTTAATTTTTCTCAAAAAAGTCCAAACCTATGCAACAATACATTTCGTGTAATCGATTTAATTTTCTTCTATAAAGTTTAAGTGCTTGTTACTATTTTTTTTTTTGACAATAATAACGATTTTTGACAAACTCGTGTTATAATTTTTGTTGATGAACTGTACATTTGTTGAGTCAATATTCCCTCTAACATTTCAATTAAATATTTGAAAACTAATTATTCTTGAATCTAATGAAATAGATAGTAAATTTAGTAAAATAACGTTTATATTTTTAACACTTTACAATTTAGAAAATTTCATATAATAGTATTAAAATTTAGAGAGCTATCTGTTTTCCTTACAAATAATCTTAAAGAAAGATGTTATTTTTTAAATACAAAGGAGTACAAAATACTTAATTTAGAATAGGTGAATAACCTGAATAACAATTTTTAACGGCACTTATAATACATAAGCTACTAGTAACAATTTAGTTTATAGAGTAACAGCAGAAAAACTTTAATAATTCATAACACTTAAAGTATGAAAAAAAAATTAAAATTAGAAGAAGTAAAACAGGATTTAATATGATAGAAAATAATATTTCTAAAAGGTTTGCATAAATTGATGTAAAAAAAAGTTTATACTTTAAATTAATTCCATGTAATTAAAATTATTTCCTTGAAATATTTTGCATTAAGTCAACATAAAACTTTTAAGGAAGCAAACTTTTCAAATGTCTTTCAAAGTTTGTTGATTTTAAATCTTCGAATTTTATTTTTAGAACGGATAATGGGAAATTGACGTTATTTCTTATACGAAAAATTAATTTGTACATCTATATAAAAAAAAAATATTTTTCGTGATGCTGTAATAAATTTATTTCTAGAATAAAAAAAATTTAAGTAATAAATTTATTAAGTCAAAAATGTTCGCCAACATGGTCGCCATGTCGCTAAATTTGGTCGCCATAAATTAGGCCAATTTTAAGGTTTTACAATGTGAGTAATGAATATGTGAACAATTGTATAGTTTGTGTGTGTGTATAATTGGGGCTGGTTTGTCGTTAGGTGGACGAGGTGTACTTCCACTTAGTTTATTTTAAAACATTAAATCAAAATTACACCGAAAGAAAATTTTTAATTCTTTAGTTAATGAAACTTGACATTATATATGAGTGAAAATTGTTTGTTGAACTTTTATTTTCTGAATATCTTTAAAGTTTTTTAAAATAATTTTGTCTGCTTTTAAAATTTTTAGAAAGAGTTCAAAATTTTAAAAAAATAATCTTTTATTTTATACTTAAAAACTATCCAAAGTAAAGTTGAAGCAAGAAAAAACTTATAAAAATCATAAATTTCAATTTTTTTTTCAAGTTCTTTCTTTCAAAAATTAATGGAATTATAAGAATAAAAGAAAGTAATGTTCTAGGCAAACGATAATTATTCAAAAATATTTTGGAAAAATTACTCTTACGTAAAAAATATTTCATTAATTGAAAAAAAAAAAAAGATTTTTATCTTACTAATGATAAAATTTCGAAGCATATGAAAGAATGAATACAAAATTTATCTTTAAAAGTTGAAAATTTTCAAAATCATTTTTTAACAGAATTAATGAAAATTCTACATTAATATTTACTTATTAAAATTGATAGCATTAATAAGTCTTTCTTTCAAACGTAAAAAATTTAGTATTTTTTTTTTTTGCTTCCAAACATTATAAATACTACTTGAAGAATTTTATTATTAATTAATTCCATATTCATTTTATTATATTACTGATATAGAACATATTATGTTAACATAAATATTTAAAAACCGTTTTATTCCAACTAAAATTTGAAATAAATAAATTGTACATTATCCAAGAAGATATTAGGTGATATAAATTCCTTTTCGGTAATTTTATATTTGTTTAAGTTTAAACAAAAGCCATTTCTTTGATAATTCTATTATTATATATTAATAAATTAATCTCATAATATCTGTTATCATATTCGAATGTCGTCCGTTTTATTTTCAATCATAAATGGGTCATCAGATTAACTAAATAAAATTTAAACACGTTTGTGCTTCGATCAATATTATAATCGTTTGCTTGGTTTTTCTTGCCAGATTTCTTTGCAGATATTTGAAAATCCCGTTTGAAGAAATCACTTTTTTTTTGTTAGACAGATGTGCTTTCAAGTGATCTTTTTTTTAAATAATTAGTTTGCATTTTTCTTTCTGAGATTTTGAAAGTTGATTGCCAATGGAAAATAATTATACGAAATTTATATATAAGCCCACACTCAAAGTAAAAATAATATTCATCAAATTAAATTTATTATATTGATAATTTTTTAAAACTGTTTTAAATGTGTGTGTGTGTGAATATTTTTTTTTCTGTTTAAGTAAAAATGGATTTGGATACATTCAATTATAAAGCAGAATTAAGTTTAGCTTGTGTGTGTGTGTGATTAGAGTTTAACTAAAATGTACTTTTTTTTCACAATTACTTATGGGAACACATCGATGACTTCAAATTTAATATACAGAGTACCACAAAAGTGTTCGCGCGTACTCTTGTAAATTCCAAAAAATTTAATTTTTTCAGCTAATAAAAAATAATGCATAGGAATTGTAATTTTTTTTATGATACCCGTAACTTGTTCTTAATGGAATGACAATTCTTTTAAATAGTATAGCTATTACTTTTAGAAACTAATAATAAAAAAGCTACTAAGAAAATACGCCACAAAAGTCTTCACGCACGTAACAAAAATTTTCAACATAGCTTTAAATATTGCATTTCTTTCCTAATTTAGTACTTAGAGGATATCTTTTAGTGTCCACAACAACTTTTAAACGTCTTAGTATAGATTCAATCATTTTTTTGTCATTTCTGCATCGATTTTCCTCCATGCTTCTGTGATTAGTATTTTTACTTCACATTAAATATTTATATATCATGTTTTATTTTTTTAAAATCAAATTCTCCCCAAATATGTTCTACTAGGCTAAATAAAGTGATTGAGGACGTGTTTTGAGAATTTGGGGTCAGTTATAGAGATACCAATGGAATGCATTGAGAGTAGTGAGCTTGACATCATCATCCTGTTAAAAAATGAAGTCATCTGCAATACTGAAATTTTGGGTGAATGATTTAAAATATTTTTTTAAAATATTTAAATATTCGCTCATTATTCACAAAATTATCAAAAAGTACCAAATTACCCAATCCTGAAACTGATTTACATCTACACGTAAGAACATCTCCACCTCCATGCTGAAGAATAGAAGTGGAGGTTTCTTGTTCCACATAAATTTTCATTTAATTAAATTCTCTCATTTTTTCATCTACAAACCATTATACACCCATAGGAACCCAAAATATTGAATTTTCTGTCATCCCAATGAATTTGCTGTCAATGTTGAATTTTCTGAAACTTAATCCAAAGAATCTAGTTGGATCACTAGTGTTCTTGCGTGAGGGTGTAAATTGGCTTCAGGATTAGGTAATTTGGTATTTTTCGATGGTATTGTGAATGTTGAGCTCTATTTAAAGATTAAAAAAAACTGT
Organism: Trichonephila inaurata madagascariensis; assembly: GCA_019973955.1. Classification (NCBI taxonomy): domain Eukaryota; kingdom Metazoa; phylum Arthropoda; class Arachnida; order Araneae; family Nephilidae; genus Trichonephila; species Trichonephila inaurata. The sequence continues at coordinate 7,382 of BMAV01002065.1, read as the reverse complement.
TTTAAATTATTCGCCCAAAATTTGGATATAGAAGACTTAATTTTTTAACAGGATAATGACTCCAAGCACACTGCTCTCAATATATGCCACTGGTGTCTCCATAACTGTCCCCAAATTCTGAAAACCCCCTCAATCACTTTAGTTACCCCAGTAGAACATATTTGGGGAGAATTTAATTTAAAAACAAAGAATACATATTAAATTACAATGTGAAGTAAAAACACTAATCACAGAAGCATGGAGGAAAATCGATGCTAAAATTACAAAAATACTGATTAGATCTGTACCCAGATGCTTAAAAGTTGTTCTGGACACTAAAAGATATCCTACTAAGTCTTAAATTGAGAAAGAAATACAATATTTAAAGCTATGTTGAGATTTTTGTTAAGTGTACGAAGACTTTTGTGAATTAGTTTTTAGTAGTTTTTTATTAATTTTTAGAATTAATAGTTAATCTTTTTTAATAAAGTGATTATATCATTCCATAAGAAAACTAGTTGCAGATATCATAAGAAATTCCAATTTATTAATTTTTAACAGTCTAAGATATTAATTTTTATGAAAAATTGCAAGTGTACGAAAATTTTGTGGTCCACTGTATACTTATAATTACTATTGACAAGAATTAAACTTTTTTAATTCCACGAAGCTGCTTTCCTTTTATTTTATAATTCAGAAATTTAATCTGAGGCTTTTGTATTTAAAATAAAATGTTTCTATTTACTAAAACTTATAACTTTTATGCAATTTTGTTTAATAACAAATAAACTAATATTGTATTTATTAAAAATGGCTGTTCGTTAATATAGAAAAATGTGTTTTAAAAATTCTACACTAGTTCTGAGTAAGGGATTTACTTTCCTTGCGGGGTTGCATTATTTTGAACATAATTACATTTAAGTTAAAAGAGGCGTGAGGAAATATGCATATTCTCTCTCCCAAACTAATTTCATCAAGTGGATTGAATTGAATATACCTAATTGTCCAATATGAGCTACTTCACAACGAGCTTTACTATGTCTAGGATTCCTCATTGCATGTTTACGGCATCAAATGTATAAATATCCGTTTCTGGTAAACAAGTTCAATCTGATCCATTAAGACTAAGACTAATTTCTACTTAAATATTTATTAAATGGTATAAATGAATATAAATATTTATTAATTATATTTATATATCTGGGGAGTTAAGAAATATAATGGTTCTATACAACTACCGGATCTAGGAGATTCAACTCATTTCAGCAACAAGTTATTAGTAGGGTGTCACACTTATTTCCTACCATGTGTCATTTACTGGGATGTGAAATTCGTGCAACCAGCTTATGTAAGCAACCTGCAGGCTAGTTCATAATACTCCTAAAAGTTCCCGGCCATTTGAATATTTACTTATAGAAATGTCACATATCAAAGAAAAATAAATCATTCATTTTTAGTTATTTTGTCCGGTTTTAAATGGATATTCTTAAACGAAAATGAATATGGAATGAGAGCATTTTAATGAATTTGTAGAATTATTTAACAATCAAGTAATCGAAAAAATGTTTGATAACTAACCAATGTATGAGAAAACATTAAGGTTTTTAATGGGGAAACCCAAAGATTTTAATACAAACCCTCTGGAAAAAAAACCCGAGTACATGTTAAGTTAAAAATTAACTTAATGGGAGAAAGAAAATTAAACAAAAAATTTTATTAAAAAGTCTTCCTCAATACTTATTTTCACCATTTTAACATTACACACCTAAAAATTTCAGTTTAAAAAGCTTCAAGCAAAAATTAAACTAAAAATCAGTAAAAAGCCCCCTTAAAAGAGGGGCCCAAAACTGTGGTGATTTCTTACAAAAAAGGGGCAGACCTTAGCTTGCGGTTCATGAGGGAGTCCCGGGTCAGGAGGTCAATCAGACGAAAATGGATGAGATAAACAAATCCACCGATGAATGGGCACGAAAATAAAGAGCTACTTAACGCCCCTATGCAAAAATGTTGTGAAATGAAACGTAGTACATCCAAACAGATGAAATCTCTAATCCAGAATAAATCAGAAGTTTTTACTTCTGTTGTGTGGTGATAAGCCCACACACAATTTTTTTCTCTGTATAGGAAATGAATCCAATGAGAGTCTTTAATTTTTTCAGCATGGGAAATAAAACGAACCTGGTGTTCCGTAATTAAAATAACGGAAAAATATAATTAGAGTTTAATATTAAGCTAAAGAGACAATTCGAATTCAGTCTAAGTTGTTACAGACACGCACATACACACACACACTCTTTCTATACATATATATAATGGCTAAGAATGCTCTTTTATAATAACCTATGAATGAGTACGCCACTACAGTTCTTACATATAGAACTTCGATAGAGGAATTCGCTTTGAGAAGCAAGATGCAATCAAAAAATGAGAAACTAAAATGATAACTTGTTACATTTTCTCAAATACAAAAAAAGAAAAGTTTCATCTCTTTGAAACGAATTTCTGATAGTTACACATTTCTTCAAGTACAGCTATAATACTTTTTATTTGCTGTGACCTACCGAATGTTCTTGGGAGATGAATGCAGTGTAAAGTTAAATGATGTTATGGCAACATTGATAGCTACACTTAACTCAATTTTTAGAGAATTTTTCCATTCCTTTGTAGGATTCTCCCTTTGGAAGCATTTGGTGAATGGAATATGGTTCGAAGAAAGATAAAAATGTAGACATTCTCCAGACATTTGAAAACAGATTTCGAATCTTTTTCTGTTGCATCATTCTAGACATCAATAATGATTGAATTTCCAAGCTGCGTGATTTTGGTTCTAAATATAGATTCTGATGATAACAATAACGTAAGATGTTCTTTTAAGACTTCGCTTGTTAAGTTAAAACTTAACAGACAAAATTTGAAAGATTTTGTCCAAAAAGAATCCAACAATGCTATTTTAGTATAACTAAACAAAAATTCTATCGTTGAATTCTGTATAATAAAGTCTTTGAAAAGAATGATTCATAAATTTTCTCTTATGCATAACTAAATACAATGAAATACGTTTGATCGAAAAGTTTTCAAGTATCGGGTAACAGAAATAACAAAACGACCCCAAAGACTATATATATTTTTCATCATTTTTTTCTAAAAAGAAACAAAAAATTTCTTTTAACATGAAAAGATTTTTTTTTGGTAATGAAAAAAAATAGGGGAAACACCATAACAAATAAAATATTTGAGAAAGCCATATTAATGAACTTACCCTAGTGATACAGAAGAATTCGGGAGTAGATGATGATAAGTGTTTTAAAACAAAATTATGACAGATAAAAACATTTTGGAGTTCATTCAAAGCTCAAAAAATATCACTGATGCAAATTTCGAGGACGAAAATGAAATGAATTTCCAAAACTCCAATAAGTATTTTGTTTTTGTTTCCCTTCCCTCATCCCCCTGTGTAATCGATATCCACTAAATTCGTTTTTACCAGACCCCCTACTTAATAAAAGAAACTTGGCAGCAACGTTTCATGTCCAATATAATTTAAAAACCGGTCTTATTTAATTCCTACTATTAGCTCACAATCTCTCTATATATTTTATTTATCTGGGTGGAATTTTCAATCGTTAATAAAATACATTTTAAAGCGCTCAATTGAGCTGAAATTTTATATACAGGTTTACATTGGATGACAATACAATAATATAATAATAATTAATAAAAAATTTAAATTTATTAAAAAATAAAAATTTAAAAATTAAAATACAATCACGTTGTTATCATTTTTTGGGGCTTGGCTACCCTTTTTACGACTTGTTCAAAAAAAAAGGTTTTTTTCACGTGTTAAAAATATCATTTGAAATTTTATATAACGATTGTTTTGAACAATACGATATTTTAATGATAATTAATAAAAAATAAAAACCATTTCTTTTGGGTTCTGTCATATTATATACATATTTATTTAAACATTTAATAAATTAGTTAAAATAAAAAAAAATTTTGTTGATCTAAGTAGGAATTGACTTAATTTTTTTTTATATTGTTTTTTATTTTATAAGTACCATTGTACACCGTATTTTGTTATATTATTGTAAAAGTATGGCAGCTGTAAGTATCTAATTTCTGATTTTTTTTTTTTATATTTCTTGAATCACATATATTATTTTTTTAAATATAAATTTTTATGTATATTCTACATCTAACGGATTAAATTTCTTTTTGAGCTGAGAAAATGACGTATATTTATTTTATAAGGAAAAGGTTTATAATAAATTTTCACTTATCCTTCGTAAATAATGTACATTAAGATAACTTTGCCAAGCAGGGGGTTGAAGGGGTCTATCCGGGTTTTCAAAATTTTGAGTAAAAAAATCTTTTTTCAAATTTTTTGTTTAAAAAATTATTTTCCAAAAAGGAATTTTTGATAGAATTCGGATAGACCCCCCACAGATGAAATTTCAGCAACCTATTGAACGTGGTGTTTTGTTCTTGTATTTGTTTTCAACCAGACAAAAGGATTTTGATCCATTTGGATAATAAGCCTTTGTTGTCATCAAGATTTCCAAACTTCTTTCCTGCATAAGAACTGGTTTCACATTTTTCTCTTTCTACTTTTGGATTTCCTTTCTATCTTCTCAATTTTAGGTTTTGACTTTGAGGGTCTCGTTATTTTTTTAAGTTTTTCAGTTTTGGGTTTGGATTTTGTGCTTCATTTTTTCCACTTTTTAAACTCTGACTTCTTGAGTTCAATTTGGTGTTTTTTTTTTTTTTTTTTAGACTTTGGTTCCTTGAATTCTTTTTTCTGGTCTTAGCTTTCTCTGACTCTTTGCAGACTTCTGTTTTGGCAACAAGTCAATTTTATCAAAACTATATTTTGAATACACAAATCCATCCTCTTAGATATTGGGGGGGGGGGAGGAGATTAAAATAGATTAATTAAAGTTTTAAAATAATTACAATCTACTTTATCTAAATTAAGATTGTTTTCTTGTGAGTAATTTCCGTAATTTAAAAGTAATGTAAAATCCGGCGTATAACGCGAACTTTTAACACAAAAAACAAAATCTGAATTTACGGGTACGCGTTATACGCCGGATATAAAAATGATAGCTTCAAAAATAAAATAATAGATGTTCATAAAAAAACAGACTTCTACAAAGATCAGAATACTGTTTATTTTTTAAAAAAAATGTCATACCTTTTGAACTTAAGTGTTTTCCTAGAAATAAATTGTCTTTTCAAAATCCTTGGGTAATAGCTCGAATAAATGGCTTTAAAACATAATAGCATTGCTAACGAACATTGAAGATTCCTTTGTAAAAAAAGGGGGTGCGCGTTATACGGCGAATATACCTTAAAATTAAAAAAATGCAGCTTGAAAGAATAGGTGCGTGTTATACACCGGTGTGCGTTAAACGCCGGATTTTACGGTATTTGAAAAATTAGATTTCTACATGGATCGGAATACTGTTTATTTAAAAGAAATTACATTCCTAATGCAATTGAAGGATTCTAAAAGTATACTATTTTTCAAAATCCTGTGATAATACCTCGAATAAATGGCCTTTAAACATACCAGCATTGTACACGCACACTTTTTGTTCCTTCGTAAAAAGGGATGCGCGTTATACGGCGAATATACCTAAAAAATTAAAAAATGTAGCTTGATAGTATGGGTGCGCGTTATAAACCGGTGCGCACTATACTCCGGATTTTACGGTATTTATTAGTTGGAGGTTATTTCATCTGTAAAATCAGGTCTGTCAACATTATGTACATAACTGATTTCTTCGAACAGTTTTAGGATTTTTAAAAGGGTTTTTATTTTTTTAAATTTTTCATTTGACGGTTTCGTTCTCGGCAAATTCTTATTATAAACGTTTCTGTTTCTTTACTTTATTTCTAACTTTCCCCCCCATGGTACATTTAGAGCGTCTATATAATATTGTATTGACATTTAAATTAATTTACATTGAAAAAATACCGCTATGAGATAACTAGTATCTGGCGTTATTGAATAATATTCCGTGCTGAGTGCCACTTACGAGTAATCTCGTAATCCATTTACCTTTTTTTTTCTATAAATATCTTCATATACAAAGATTTTCTTTTCGTTTTCTTTTACAACCTTGACATCTAATTTCCTCTAGTGACTGTCAGATGAGGAATGTTATATCATATTTTCATGAAGATGTGTAATGATCGTAACTGGAAAAAATCGACAAGGCGATGGTAGTTATAAAGAATTGTAAAGGTAATAAAAATGGACTAATAAGTAATAATTAGCAGACCTCAGGGAAACCAAACATTGGCACAAAAAAATGCTCTAGCCTACTTTGAAATTTTCCCTTGTGAACCTTTTTTCAAACAAAAGGTAGGGAAAAAATGATAAGGTCGCCAATTTAGGGAATAGTTTTTGTTTTGTGTTCTTCCCCAAGGAAAGGGGAAAGAATGTTGCAAGGGGCTGATACAGGGGATTTTTTCGATAGATGGCGACGCCACCTCCACAATTTTGGCATGGGATTGGAGGGAGGAAAATATTCCCCCCCTGCCGTGGTTTTGCTGCGACCGCCCACAAGACTTTCGGGCCCCCTGATTTAACGTGCACGTACCAGTGATACTAGGGGGATTTGGGGCATCGAACCAGGCATTCCGGTCTTGAGTCCGATGCTCTAACCACTAGGCTACCCACGGGAATCAGTTTTTATGCATTTATTTGATGGTGGCACAGCGATGCAGGAGAAAGCAGCGACTATAATACAAATACAACTGATTTTCATTACTTCCAACATCGTCCTCCCACAGAGGAAAAAGGATGCCTATAAAACCACGTCGAATGTGTACAAAGCAAAAAAAGAAAGTAAAAGGTTTGGAAACTAAGTAATGTCCAGTGTGTCCCAGAAACCCTGGCACTTAGCGTTGCTTCTTTCTTTAAAGCTCATCATATGCAGTAGTTGTCTTCAAACTTTTTCAACTCACGAAGCCCTTAGAATAAAAATGTTTTCGTGGAACCCTATTCCGCACACACACTTAGAAGAATATATACAGTCCCTTATATAACGAACCTCTATATTGCGAATTTTCTATATAGCAAACTTTTCCTGGGAAATTGAACATTTCACGATTTTCTTCGTAAAATAACCTCTCTATAGCGAAGTGCCTTTTCTATATAACGAACTTTTTATTTTGGGATTAAATTTTTTTCTTGTTATTTTTAAATGATTTTTGAACATTTCAAGTTATTCTCTCTTCAACACATTTTATGGTGGTCATAAATCTTGAAATTGTTTTATTAAATGCTCGCAAAAAGCGATAGAGTTCTCGACGTTATCTAGACGTTCATCCAAGAAGTGCAACCTTTAACCCCCACTGTCCATTTCACTGGAAACATCTTCGAAGTCCCC
>BMAV01002063.1:0-10188 GCA_019973955.1 Trichonephila inaurata madagascariensis | reverse complement strand
TTTAAAAAAAATTTTTTTTTAAAAGTTGGAAAAATAAAATTTTTTTAAAAAAATTAAAAATTTTTCTTCCCCTTATATTCGGGCCCAAAAAGTTCTAAATATAGTATTTTATCTTCCTGAGAAGTAAGTAGAGGTTTTGCAAGCACCAGAGGTGGCCGAATGATTATTCTACATCTCATAGGGCGAGTGAGTGAATATTAACGTCGCACTCTTCTGCTACATGAGGGCTTTCGGCGACGGACCACGTTCTTTTGAACCACAGTCAAGTGACGTGGACGACATCTGAGCTGGCCCCACCTCTCCTAACTACCACCTAACACCAACGGGAGGGACGTTTAGCTCTCGATAGATTTAACGTGCATCGCTCCTCTACACGGCGGGTCTTTAGTTGTACTGGGCTCGAACTCATGACAAGGCATGCCACGATCCGATACCTTGACCACTCGGCTACCGCGGCCTCATAGGGAGAGAAGGAAGTTTTTTATTAACCTCTCACTGTAAAGCAACGCGATGGCTATCACAGAATGCCCAAGGGAACCGAGCTCCACCCGAAAGGGTTTAGAGCGCAAAACGATCCCTCAGAACACCCCTTTATTCAGTCTTTATAAACAAAATTTTAGTTTACATTTTTTTACAGTAGCACACCTTAAACTTACATATTAGAAATTAAAGGTAAATTAAGGCTGTTTTCGCTTTAAGTTAAGGAATAGGCCTCGGAATTTGGAATATTTTGTTCAGATGTAAAAGAACTAAAACATTAATATTATATTCTGGCTCACTCATCCTGTATTGAGTAGCATATTTTATCATACTAATAATTTTTATCCAAGTTGACCCATTTTTTATGACACAAAATGTGTTTCGCATTTTTTTTTCTCCTAAACCATAATGCTAAATGAACTATCCTTTCTCGCATAAAAAGTAAAAAGAAATAAATTATTTTATGGAATATTTTGAAAGTTTAAAAACTCTGTATTATAAACTGATGTATGAATTACAATGTTGGAAAGTTTCATGAAAATTGAGACATTTTTCTGTTTAAATGTACCCCGTGTTTAGTACAGACTGGTACATTTACCGAAGACAGCCTTAACGAAATGCAAATGTAATTGCAAGTACAAGCATCAAAGCCAATCAGAGGCTAATGGACTCAATTCAAATTTCAGAGTCACATGATAATGATAACCCGTGTCTCATCATTCATGCACTTTTTTGTTGCCAACTTTTTCCTTTGCAGAAACTTTCTCTTAAATTATCAACAATAATTTACGCAAATAATATACAAAATGCATTTTATTTAAAAGGGATGGCTAAAATAAAACTTTTTTTTAATGATTCTAAAACGTTTTTTATGAAATCTTTTTTCCATGACACTTAAACATCTTTACCCAATTATTAAAATTTTATTAATAGAACAACTTGTTCATTGAGTTTAGTGTCTATTTTGAGTTCAATGGACAATACGTGTTTGTGCCCTTACACAAAGACATATGATAGGTACATTGTGTTCACAGCTCGCTTAGTACAGAATTGGTATGAATGAGCCTTAAAGTAATGTGAATTCAAATCAACCAATTAATCCCGATGATTTTTTCCCCAGCGTAAATGTTCTACGGAAAAGAAAACCACACTCTTCGAAATTCTGCTTTTTCACCACACACCTACAATCAATTATCAGGACAAAAAATTAATATTTAGGTTATCTAAAACAGTCTCTCCTTTCAAGGCATATAAAGGGACAATCAAAAGTGAAAAAGTCATGGTGGAAGGCTGAAATATATTGAGAGGTCGGATGCGGAAATTTTTTATCACGAGCTTAAGTCGTGTAAAAGGATAGGAGTGGGTATTGGCAGGAAGTTGGTGCAAAATATATTTTACGGAAAAGTTGCCTATTATATAAAGGGTACAGAAGTTTTCGGTTATTAGTTGAGAAAAAAAATTGTTTTGAGTGTGGGTTTTGTAGCTCACGCCTGTGTTCAGAATACTTAGGTACCAACTTAGATTGTTTGGATCGTTGGGTTTTTTCTTCTTTAAAATTTGGAGATGAGATTTGGCATTGAGAGTTCAAATAGAACAAGTTACAACTGTTAGTGGGACGGGGGGATACAGACCTTCAAATTCGGGATCTGATTTCATTTTTATGAACGTCACACTTAAAGCAACGCGATGAACCTCGTAGTCAAGTGAAGAGACGACACCTCAACTGGTACCCCACTCTCCAAACATCCCCACCATGCCAATGGGAGAACTTTAAACCACGACAGATGCAACATACACCAGCCCCTTTATACGGCGTCTAGGACTAGGACTAGAACTCACGACTAGCCGGCCCAGGGCCAGTTCTAGCTATTCTGCCACCCCGGACAAAAATGCCGTCCCTCTTTTCAAAGCAAATATTATAATTAAAAAAGAAAAATTGTCACATATGTACCTGAATAATTCTCGTGAAAAAGGCCGACATTTTTTTTAAAATTTCTAATAGGTCGGTTCATTTTATACCATTGCAGACCTAGTACATTCCCGGAAGCTGGTATTTTTTTTTTATGCGGCACCCACGGGGAAATTTTTGGGCCCCCAGTTTCTTCCAGAGGGCCCGGGCCTTGCAGCGTTTACTGGTTTAATTTTCCCAGTCCCGAAAACGCAAAGGATCACATTCAAACCCCACAATAACCGCTTCGATTTTCTGCTTAGGGCCAGCTTGGGCCGGGGTCGATAACCGGGTTCAAAACGACGAAAAACCCACGCCACCCAGCCCCCCGCACATATAACTTTATATGAATTATATTTTTTTAAGTCAAATACAAAAACATTTAAATTATACATGCTACTTTATTATTAAACGGTAAAAAAAAAGGGAAGGAATCGCCCTTTTCCCGCTCAAATTTTTTTAAAAAATCCACTGATTAGGGACCCAAAACGCTTATTTTAACCCCCAAATTTGATAGGGATTGCAATATGGGCCAAAAATTCAATTATTCTTTTTTTGATCTTAATACCGGGATCCCCGGTTTTAATCCCGTGAGAATTTTGGAAAAAAAGAAAACAGATTTTCTTTGTTTTTTTTGCCGTTTTATTAGAAAAAATATCAAAAAAAATTTTTGTTTTTAAAATTTAAACAATTATATAAAGAATCTAAAAAAGTAAAAGGAAATCTTATTTATTTAAATCACAAAAAGTGTAAATATCACTATTCAGTCTGTGGTACTATTACAAATATTTGAAATGTGATTTAAAAACAAATTTTTTAAATTGCTGTCATAAGCCTGGAACGAATTATTGCAAAAATTACACTATCAAAAACCTCTTTCCAACGCTATTGGGGGTTTTTTAACAATACGCGAAAACTTTTCCGTATTTATCTAAATCTCATTTTAAAAAATCTTTTCTCGATGGTTTTTGGAAAACCTGTTTTCGTATTGTTTGATTTGTTAAAATTTTTTTTTGCTTCGTTAATTCTAATTTTGTTCAAAAAACTTCCTTTCCTATCAACCTTGGTATATCATCTTCGAAACTGTACCAATTCTTTTGGTTTGGGATAAGATTTGGGGTAGAAATTTTTTAAAAAATTTACTATAAACTTGATCAATTTAAATTGGTTAGCCCCTTTTTCTTTTTTTCATTTTCATTTATAAAATCCTGATGAAGGAAATACACAAGTATGATATAAATACATTGAATAACAAACCCCCCTTAAAAAAAAAATATCAAATATTAGCATTTTTTTTTAAAACTACAACCTTTTTCACAGATACGAATATCAGACTTCGAATTTCTTTAAGTTTTGCCCCGGTTTAAACAAAATTTTTTTGCCCCCTGTTGATATTCAATATTTTACACTCCTCTTAATTTAGTACAATTTTTATATTCGCAGTCTAATTAATTTCGCCTTTGGGAGACAAAAAAAACAAAACATGTACTTTTTTGCTGGTTTTGCAATCCAAACATACAGGGGAACAATTAAAAAAATTCAAGTAAATACCAAAACCGGTATTTAAAAAAATTTACAAATGGTTCAAAAAACCCGTTTGGTACCCGGAAAAACCCCGTTTGTAAACTTGTCAATTTCGAGACAAAACCTCCGCTTCGAACCAAGTTTGAGCAAATGGCATAAAACATATGGAGTGAAAAATAAAGAAGTAAGATACGTTAAATGAAATACCAAATTCATACTCAATAATATTTCAGAAAACATCTGAAATTTTTTAACAAAAAAATGGATTTATCAAAATTCAATCCAAACGCCGCCCTTAGAATTTGCCGCTCCGGGCAAGAGTCCGGTTTGTCGCCCCAGGACGGACGGCCACTTGGTTATTGCTGCCACAATAAACGGAGGAATAAAAAAACATAAAAGATGGCGGAGGAATATATTTTATTCCCTTTAGAAAATTTAAAAATTTTAAAAATTAGCGAAAGGGTTGATAGATTTTATTAAATTTATCTTTAATTTACTGTAATCTTAAATTTATCTTTAATTTTACTTAAATTTTTAAGAAAATTATTGGATTTAATTGAGAGATTCTGTTTGATTCTCGCGATTAAAAAAGGGTTGGTTTTATATATCTTACGGGGGCGTCGTTTATCCTCAATTGGGAAGCACCCTTCGGAAACGAAAAAAAAACAATCTATCGGGATTGAAACCCGGCTTATCGGATTTGAAAAAACAACACGTGCGTGAAGGGGTTGGAAAAAGCAAAATTAAAATTCCAAATTTTTTTTTTATTGTGGAAAAAAATCACTTATTTTCCCTTACCTTTTACACCTTTTTTATTCGCTGCAAGGTCTCTGATTCTCTTTAGCAGCAATTTTATAGGACGGGACTCGTTGGATTCGAACCACTCCGTAACTGCTTGCAAAAAAACGTGTCAGCATTTGATGGTCCTTTTACTTTCTTGTTGTTGTTTTTGTCCCTGTTTATCCGTTTCATTCGACGGGGGCGATGTTAAAAAATGCGCTTGTTTTGAATTAAAAACATGCAGTTCACAACAACAAAGAACACGTATACCCCCATTTTGGGAAACAAACTGCCTACACGCAGATGTTTAAAACCCACAACTGAAATTCCCCCAAAAATCCCTGACCGGGTTTTTCCCCCAACGGCCCCCCGAAACAACCGTTGAGCATTACCTTTAAAACTTTCATTACAGTCGTTTGACAAAAAAATTTTGTCGGTATTTGACCTCCAGATATAAACTTCCCCGGGGTAAACGATTTTTTACTTTAAATTTAAAAGATATAAGATTGAGATTGTACCATATCGTTTTTGGCGTTTTTAAAATCTATTCTTCTTAACCTGGCTTCCCTTTTTTGGGATTTAAAAAAAAGGGGTCAAATTATTTTTTGGAATTTTGCATTTAAAAAAATTTTATTTTTTCAGCACCTCCTTCTAGAATGGACATAAAAAGCTCATCTTTCCGTGATCGCTTTTTGGGGAAATTTTTTAAAGAGATTTAACACACATTTTTACAGCTAACTTATTCAGTTAAACTTTTTCCAGCTGCTCCTTTTTGTGATTGATTAGGAAGTGTTTGACAGTTTTTATTAATGTCAACAAAAACATATGCGTGACACAATTTTAAAGATGCAGGTGTTTTTAATGGGAATAAGGAGCTCAAAAATGCCTTCTACTTTTTTGGTGTTCTCCCCTTTAAAAATTTACAAATATTTTAAAATATAATGTTTGTGTTTTTTCCTAAAATTTTTACTGATTTTTATTTTTAATTAGTAGTTTTTCGTTGACTTTAAGGTAGGTTTATTAAAAAATTTTCCGTATGATTTCAAATTAGAATAATACTGTTGTACAAAACTTCTACTCGTATTTTTACGTAAAATAAAAGAAATTTTTTCTTAGAAAAAAATCTAGATACTTTTAGGATTGTAATTTTTTTTAATGCATTCCCCACCGTAATAACGTGAACAACATACCGTACTTATTCGAGTCCAAGCTACATCCCCATTTCTCAACATGTTTTTATGAAAAAAAATTAAAAAAGTGCTGTAAAATGGTTAAAATATTTACGAAATTCAAAATAACTAAATAAATAAAAATGAGAGCTACTAAGAAGCGAATAAAATAAATTTATTTTCTCAGTGATAAATTAAATATATATTGACCTAAAATTGCCTAACCCCCCAATCCTTTAATTTTCTCCATCGAAAATACCCAAATTAAAACCCTAAAGCCGTTTTTTTTCCGGTAGCATTGACACAGGAAAAAAAGTGCGGCTCAGATTCGAATAAATACGGCAATTTCACCAGACAGGCCCAAAGTATCCAAATTTTCCAACTATTCCACCCAAAGACTATTGCATTTTTTGGCTAAACAATGCTTTTTTATGTAAAACCATGCCCATGATAAAGAAACGTTTTTTCAAACCCAAAATCTCCTTCGCAAATTTCTCTTTTTTAAAAGTTTTCTTCAAAATTTTGTATTTTCGAACAATAAAAAACACATAAGTAAACAAACTGATTTTGGTTTAAAAGTATTTTTTTTTAAGGTACCCGATAGGGCTTTTTTAAAAGCGAAAAAATTTTTTTAAAAGGGTCATTAGTTTAAATAAGAAAAATTTTTTTGGGCAATTTGCAAAAAAATTTTTTGCAATATTAAAAATAAAAAATTATAACCTTTTTTCCCTTTTTTTTTTAAAAAAAATCTTTTTTTTTAAATTTTTTTATTTTTAGAGATTGACAGAGGCTCAACTAGGGTTTTGAAAATTCAAATTTTTTTCCCGGAGTTCAACCTTTTGGGAAATAATTATTGGCGATTTTTTTAAAATTTTTTCTTTTTTTCAAAAAACATGGATAAAAACTTTCAAGTTATGTGTTTCCAAAAATTCTAGTTGAGCCTCAGTAAGAGGTCTAAACTGAATCAAACAAAAATTTAAAACAATAAAGCATTTTTTTAAAAAAACATTGAAAAAGGGTTATTTTTTTTCCAAAAAAAAAAAATTTTGTCGCCGTAAATTTTATTTTTAAACTATTAATGACAAAATATCATAAAATTTTCCATTTATACCGCTTTTAAAAATCCGGTTCCCATAGTAGATCCCTTAAAATATAAAAATTTTATTTTTGGGAAATATCTTTCATTATTTTTTAAGAAATATTAAATTTCAACTTCAATCTGGATTTTACAGTAACAAGATGCCTAATGTGAGCTTTACACTCAAGGGGAAAAACGTGATTATATTTATCACGTGACTTTCATGAATTGAGTCCCCACAAGTACCCTGTTTCAAAATTAAGGGGGGGTTCAAAAAGGGGGTTTTGAATAAAGACAAGGAAACAAAATATAAATTGAAACATCAACTTACATCTCTTTAATATTAACTCCATTTATTCGTTTGGTAACATTAGAATGGATAACCTGCTTTAGTTGTGAGGGAGGTTGTATTTAATTGATACTGATCTAATGAGGGTGTGCTCAAGAAATTTCTCTGAAAAAAACCATTTTTACTTTGTATCTGGTTAGTGTAAGGCCCCAATTATAATGTATTTGACATACAAAACCAAATAGAAAAAGGCTATGAGATTCATATTCCTTTTTTTATGAGGTCGTTTTACCGAAAGGGGAAAGACAAAGCTTTTGCACCTTCAAAAAAGATTAGTTTCTTTCTCAGAAAAGATAAACCTAAACGTTACTAACGCAATATAACTATACGAAATATTTTTATACAGAAACCTAAAGCACGGATTTTTTTAATGGAGTATAAAGCTTCGCGTATCGTGTGTAATTATTTTAATTACTTTTAAATAACGGTGATTTTAATTTCTCTAGTTCTTAAACATCTGTATAAATACTTTTTCAGAACCTTTCTTGGAAATCTGTTAGTAAAATCTTGTTATTTTTAACAAACTAAAAATTAATACTTTCTTCCATAACTTGCTACCCATTGTTGTTGTTTCACAACACAGAAACGAAATGTAGTACCTAATACACAAAGTGGAAAATTCTAGTGAGAGAGAGAGAGAGAGATTCTATTTAATTTATTAACATAAATTCTACAAAAACCATTTTATGTAGATTAGCGTAAGGCGGTTTGGGGTTCCTGTTTGTATATGAATTACAACCGATAGGTTTAACTAAGAAAAACTTTTCAGTTAATTATATCCGTATCACACACACAAAAATACGGGCTTGTATTCAGTATTTTATGAGCAAAAATAAATCTTAAGAAAAAAGTCTTCACAACAAAAAGGTGTTTTTCCCTTATTTGTATCTTTTTACGCGATTTACATAAAAATTTCCAACATTCCATTTTCCAAACATTTCCATTTTTTATGTTTGAAATTCATAACCTTTTTTGTTTATAAATTTTGAGCATATAACATTATTAAAAATTTAATTTTGAAAGATGAAAGAGATTTTCATTTGAAAATGATTGAAATCTGAAATTTTCCCACAAGATTTATCGATCAATATCAACGGTAAAATAAAGCATAAGAGGTGCGCATTGTCGGTTTGGATACTTTTTTGGGGATTATTATTACAGGCCGCCAAACTATCATAAGGAATACAAAAAAAGGTTTACCAAAAGAGCACCGTAATCAAGGCAAAAAAATCGCCAAATTTAACTTGCGCTTTATTTTTTTTTATTCAGACCCATCTGTTTTGGTTTGATTTTTTATTAATTAAGTGTGACCTAAAAAGGTTGAATTATTATTCAGACTATTTATTAGGGATTCATTTCAGTCGACTCAGTGGCTTACAAGTAACTTGCTCGCATCGTAAGCTCAAGGTTGCGGGTTCGATCCCAACTGGAGTTGATAGATGTTTTAATGCAAAAATCATAAGCACATATGATTATGTGGTAAGCAAAAGATTCCTTGAGTATCAATTTAGCTCTGGTAGTCTTGGTAAAAAAAAACATGACAATATTTAGCATCTGACGAAAGCTTGAATAGAATAAATTCAGGCGTTAAGAATTTAGTGGTGGGAGGCGCCACTAGATGGTGTCCCCAATGAAGTAGCTCTCACACTTAAGGGAATTGACGTTGCAATGGCCTCCCCCTGGGGAAGCCATCTCCTCATCTACTCGACCTAAATCTGTAGGTGGTAAAGATTGATGACCCAAACTAGCCACATGAGAAAAATCCAATTTATTATTACCAAATATAATAATCTAAAACAAGTAAACTATAGAGGGATATAACGATAGCTCAAAATCTTATGTGAATAAGCGCATGAAATCCTAAAAGCTTAACTTTACTCAAAGTTATTTTGAGAATCCTAACTTCGTTAATTTATTTTAATAGCTAAAGCCCATCCTATAATCACACGTCTAAATTCCGATCCTTTCCGTAACATCACTGCTTTCCGCAACTCAGCTGCTTTTCCTTCTCCCTCACGATTACTACTCTTCCACTATATATATACTAGCTAATCTGCATATCAAGGTTTCTTTTTGAGAGGGATGGCTGTGAAATAACTCAATTGCTGGCCCCAAAGAGGATTAATAGAAAATCACGTAAAGCCCCGTCATAACGTGTCTGTAAATACTTAACTGCCAAAATGCAGCCCATTTAAAAAAGTTTCTATTTGGGTTATGAACAGATTTAGCACAGAATTTTATTCGTTAACGCTTAATTACCTTCTGCAGAACAGTGCCTATTTAAGCTCATTTAGGTTCTGGGCGCAGAAGATCTACATGCCTCTTGGTGCTGGAAAATCGAAATTTATAACCCGAAAATCTGGTCAAGTCCAGCTTATCCGGGTCCCTGGGCGCCCGCCCCAAACGCCTAATGGATAAACCAGCACTGCTGCAGAACACGATCTTTTTCGGGAAAAGAATCCCTTTTATCCCGAAATCCCAGGATAAATAAAGCTCCAATCAAAGGTTCGGGAAACGAGAAACTGTGAGCAGATTCAAATACGTGACAATTTTAAGCAACTTGGACTTAAAAAATTTTTTCAACTGAGAATCTATCACACGTGCTGCTTTCTATCTTTTCGCAATTACGTCAAGGCCTGAACAAGGTCCATGGATGCGATAACACGAGATTAAGTATAAATAAACTACGATAAAAAAAATGCAAAATTGTGTCCTCTTTATCAAAGTTCCCTCACACTCACCCATTTATCTGAAACGGGGAAAAAAGAACATTTGTTATTTAAACTTTTAGATACTTGGCCCCTTTGGAACACGTTTTTAGCAAAACGTTTTTAACCGCGAAAAAGGGAAAAAAAAAGGG
>BMAV01002062.1:0-10273 GCA_019973955.1 Trichonephila inaurata madagascariensis | reverse complement strand
TGCATTGTTTGATTTTTTTTAACATAGGGAAAAGTAAAGCCGCAAAAAATGAATCTT
The DNA here is from genome assembly GCA_019973955.1 of Trichonephila inaurata madagascariensis. Lineage (NCBI taxonomy): Eukaryota > Metazoa > Arthropoda > Arachnida > Araneae > Nephilidae > Trichonephila > Trichonephila inaurata. The sequence continues at coordinate 10,216 of BMAV01002062.1, read as the reverse complement.
AAAATATAACACTAAAAAAAAAGTGGGGGATAATTTTAATTTATTTTGATTAACTTAAACTAGTTTTTATAATAAATGATGATTTTATTTTGTTTGATACTATGAATATCTGACAAATTTAGATTTAAAACCGGTGGTACATTTGCTGTAAACCCTGTTTATAGCAACTCATTCAAAGACAGTTTGGGGAAAATTTCTTAGAAAAAAGAGTGGACGTACTATTCCTGGGTTACTTGGTACAATTATGGTACTGCAGACAAAAATAGAAAAAAAATTGCCGTAAATATTTACGGCAATTTTTTCCATATCTGTATATTTTTTTTTTCTATATTTTTTCGGGAGTATGTATAACATGTTTTGTTAAATTCGAGTACTATTATAATGATGGAAAAGATGGAGTTAAAAGACATTTTTTTAAATATACCATTGTCACAATGCTACTAAATTTATAATTATGTTTTTGATTAAATGTATTTATAACGCAAAGCATACACATACGTGCGCCAAAATATGTGGTAAAGGAAGGAAGTACTAAATACAAACAAAATTTATCTTTCATTAGTACTTCCGCAGCAATCATGCTGTTATGATTCAGAATTCTTTAAAATAGTTTATTTGCTTTTTTTTTGAAAAAATACTTTACCAATGAAAAACATGAAATAAAAAGAAATGAATCTCTATTTTGTTAAAAGTAAAAATAAATATCCTTTCATATTATTTAATAAAAATATATGAAGAAGAACGACTTTAAATTGATGCAGATTCCTGACTCTATTGTAAGATATAAATATACGGCGAAAAAAAGGGTGAACTGACAGAATAGGAAATATACAAAGGCTCTCATTTGGCTCTTCCCGTCAAGTTATAGTAGAATTTAGTGCCTTGGTGGAAAGGATACCTTTTTCGTGCATCGGAATGAATCATAAGTATTGATTACCAGTCAAGAAGAAGACTATTTTTTCGAATACCTTTCTTTAAAAAAAAGGAACCATTTTAGGAAATTGTATAATACGTTTTTTTCCCAAAGTAGTTTTGTGTATCGTGTCACTGTGTTACTTATTATTCTTGCAATCCTTTACATAATTTTAAGATTCATTCATTGATTAGATGCATTAAATCGAAGAAATCTCATGAATACTTTACTATTCTCTTCAATTTTCAATTTAAATTTATTTTAAAAAATATTTTTTCGAAACTCAGAAAAATGTTAATATTTCTAGTTTTTAAATATTTCTTAAAATATGGATGCACATTTTTCTTTAAAAATCACTGGATTTCAGCTGTTTTCGATATAATATTTCTCCAGAAATCCGCTTCCCCGATTATCTAATTCATATTTTTTTACTATAATTTTTTTCAAAAATCGGTTATTTTGTATTTTTATTTTGTTATAATTTTTATAAATACTTTTTTTTTGAAAATTTACTATTGCTTTTCCCAATTTCCAAATAACTTTAATTCCCTTTTAAAAATTAAAATTTTTATAATTATAATTGAGGGCCGTGGTACCTAGTTATCAAGGTCAGAACTCGTAAGTGGTATTCAAGCAAGTTCAAAGCCACGAACGCCCACCATGTAGAGCTGTTGAAACGTTAAACCCGCCGGCTAAAAAGTCCAGGGTAGGGCAGAAAAGGGGAAGGGAGCTCAGGTGCCCATTTAATTGAGGTTAAAAAATTACAGACCCGGGCCAAAGTTCGTTGTTTTATAATATGATGTAAGTTGATTATTTTTAGAAATTTCTGTCACCAGTTAATTTTTCTTTAAATCGGAATTACAAATGATTGGTAATTTTTTAAAACAAAGTAAAAAATAATGCCTTAATCATAAAAGTATTGCCTCAAAAATCCATGAGAATTGACCCTAAATTTAATGACTAAGAGATAAGTAAAAAAGGGAAAAAAAAAACGTTTCTAATAAGCACTTTTGCATGGGATGCTTGTTTATCCTGACTAAAAGAACTCGATTTTTTTAAAATTTAAAGTGCCCCTTTTTAAAATTTATTATAATTTACTATACTGAAGAAAACAATTTAAATTCCAATCTAACCATGCTGAATCATTTAATAAAAACCCGAGTAAATGATTTACAAACAGAAATTAAAACACCCAAGACTCACTAAACTTGGAAAATTTTCACACGTGCTCGACCTCGTTCGCTATTTTTATTTCGTTTGTTGAAGAACGGTAAAAATACGAGGCTCAATTTAAAAAAATAAATACTTAATATAGTTTAACGTAGAAAGTTTTAAAAAAGCAGGAATGAAAATGGTAAGGTACAAAATTGAAAAAATTAGAAAAATGAATACAAAAATGTTGTTGATATAGTTATAGTTGATAGTTAAACTTTTTTATTTATTTTTGATGTTGTTTCTAATGCCACCTTTGCTGGGGCCCCCCAGACGGTATCAGATCGAGGCCCAGAAATTTAGAGTAGAAAAGGGCATTTTTTCGCCGTCATTATCGTTTGAGCACCATGCAAGTGAGAGTACTATTTGACTTGGTAACCCCCCCCCAGTTTTTAGGAAAAAAACCCTAGGGGGTGTTCAGGAACCCATTTCTTTTTTTACCAACCACACGATAGGGTTTCGTCACGAATATTTAAAATGTCCTCACCCCAATAAAATACATTTTAAACGTCCAAATTTTTTAAGGGGTTATAACCAGGCCCCACGACTTAGCAGCAACGTCATTATACCAATATTGAGCGGTATCACAGATATAAAAGATTAATGAAATAAAATACCAAGATAGATATGCTTTTCAAAAGGTTTCACTGGTGCGCAAACTTAAGCAACAGGTTTTATTCCCTAACTTCAGAAAACCTGGGGGACATGAAATTTGAAATGAAGGAGAGTATTTGGCCCCAAAGGATGATGAAAGCATCGGCGCTGAAAAGGAATCAACGCATACGGTATGGAATCAAACAAAAACGCTTTTTTAAACGCAATATCGTGATATGATTGACTATCCAACAGGAAGAACAACAAGCAGATGTTCCTTAATATGGTATATGCCATCCCCTTACTACAATGGTTGCTTTGCAACGTCTCCGCATACTCAGAACCAGCTGGTGCAACAGTTTCTTGAGGTAGGAGTGCCCATTCCTCAATCAACATCTGTTTGAGTTCTTGGTTGTACCTCGGATGATGTGAGCGTGTGGCAATACGTCTCCCAAAGCATCCCACACAAGTTCGATGAGATTTAAATCTGGGGAGCACGCTGGCCAAACTATTCGAGTGATATCTTCACTTCCAGCAGTCCTCAACAGCTAAGAGTGCGATGTGGCAGTGCATTGTCATCCATAAAGATGAAGTCTGGTCCAATGGCACTCGGAAAAGATGCAGATGGGGAAGTAGTAACTCCTCATAATAGCGATCCCCGGTTACAGACCCTCTGTCGAAAATGGGAAGTTCAGTTCCGCGTTCAGCATAATGCCAACCCAGACAAGAACTCCAGGACCATCGTAACGATAGTCTTTCCTTGATGTTACTGGATAAAACCGGGTCCCGATCTCTCCCAAATCAAAACGCGTTGAGAATCGCTTCTGGTACTGAACCGACTCTCATCCGTAAAGAGAACACGACTCCATTGATCAGTTGTCAAGTTTTGTGTTTCTGTCCCACTGTAAACAGTGGCTTCGGTGGCCAATCTTTCAACGGGAGGCAGCGTTCAGGACGTGCGGGTGAACAGGCCCCTTTGTGAAGCGTCTGGCCACAGTAAACCGCTACACTTGTCGACCTGTTGCTGTACAGAGTTTCTGAGCAATGGCGCTTTCTGACTGCTGTCGAACTTTTTTCGCCTGCAGGATGATATATCGGTCATCCCCTGCAGTTGTCGTCCTCGGGCGGCCACACCAACTTTTCTAACAGTTGTACCTGTGGTTTTGAACGCTTTCCAAGCGCGCGAAACGACACTTTTGTTGATTCCGAACTCTGCAGCTACACTGGTGACAGTACGCCCCTCCTCCAGCTTTCCGATCATTCTTCCATTGTGAAGTCATCCAGATGATTTCTTCTAGCCATATTTCACGAACTGACTCACTGGCACTTGCAGAGAATATGGTGAATTGCGTCTCCGTCCTTCATTTCATTCTACTGTTGAACAGCGCGCGCCGACATCACGCGTTTTGCGTACGCTCACATCGCTTCTGACGTTTTGTTTCTGATATTTGCATACGCATGACGTTTCTACTGACTTACGTGTTCCCTCTACTGATCTCCAGATCTCCTTTTCTGCAATTTCATGGCTATCTGCTAAACTTTTACATTGTTGCTTAAGTTTTGCACACCAGTGTAGAAGCAATTTATGTAACACATTCGTTAAAAAATTACTTAAATAGTTTTAAAGTAACTCTTTAGAGAAATTTAAAGAACAGAATAGTATTCCTTTGTACAGCATGTATTAATCTTGTATATATTTGCTATTGGATATAAATAGATTTTTTTCTAGTTTAGCATATATAGTATCACACTTTTCTCAGAGAATATTTACTCACTAGATCTATATAACGAAACATCATTATTCGAGGGAAACATCATTACTGCAGAAAGTAAAATGCAGACTTAATTTGCTGAAAGAGATCCTTTTTTTCGAGTTTTTTTTCCTTTTAGTCTGTGAAAACACAAGAAACACATTAGACAATAAATGAATAGTACAATGTTTGGAGATTTTCTCTTTTGAATTAACTATGTTTCACCAAGACAATAACATTCTTAGAGGAAACAATTTATTTTAGCTTTTTTTTTCAAAGTTTAGTTGATAATGAGTTGCATTTTCTGAAATCTTCAAATGTACTTCTTTTGCAAAGCTATAAACATACAATTCGATTTTGTAAGTGTGATTCAGATAAATATAATGATATTTAGTGTCCTTGATAAGTAAATCTCAAAGATAAGAACTTTATTAATTTGCTCCTTTATTATTTTTGTGAAATATATATTTTGAAAATATCGGCCATTTGAAAGTATCTTATTGAACATTAAAAATGTATCAACTTAGACTATTTAGTAATGTAGAGGGACGAATGCATTTCTTACAATTATGCTCTAATGCATCTAAAATAGTGTTTTAACAAAAATATATAAAAGTTTTGGTTAAAAAAATATAGTTGATTATTTCTTTCAAAGTGGTTTTAATATAAAATATAATATATCATCAAATCGGTACTCTATATATAATCATTCAAATTTTTAAAATCAAATAACTAAGTTGAGAGTTTCTTTTTTATTTGCCAAATTTTTGACTGCGAGTAACACCCTAACAAAATATTTTTGTATTTACCCATCCCCCGCCTGTCTTTGAAAATGTTTTGAAATTATTATCGAAGGGTTAAAAAAAAATTGTTTTTAGAAGACGTTTCTATTCTACCGTTCTGCATTACCTTGAAGTTAGTTTTGAATTTCATCCATTCTTATTTTTTATTGGGATCACTATCCAAATTTTAAATATTTTTATATATCGTATCATTCATACATTTATCAATATAAAATTACAAATATTCGTGGACCAAAGTATTATTCGCATCTAAGCTAATTATGCACTTTAAAACATATTTATATATATATATAAAGAGAGAGAGGTGTCCGAAAAATATTGTACCTTTTTGTTAAAATTTTTCTCTAGTTTCTCTGAGGTACTATTCGAATGTTTTATAACACCAGAAGTTAGGTAATATATCAATTTTTTCTTGTATCAAAGATGTACCTTACAAATGTTCAATATGAGCCCCTTCGTGACACGGCAGACATCTAGGCGGTACTCCTCCATTTCCGTCCATACTCGCACTAACATGTCTCTTGTAACGGCAAAAGAAGAATGCACCCTTTTTCTTTATTTTTTTATAGGTACCCAGTATGTAGAGGGTGGTTAAACTAGACCTGAAAGCTACTAGATACTCCAAGTTTTCAAATAGCTGCCCTTCCTGTGTGAAAAAAATTGACAACATGGTGCCCACTAAGCCACAGAAGGCAATTTGTTCTGTGGAATACGCAAAAACAATGTCTATTATCACAGTTCAACAAAACTTTTGGCGACAATTTAGGGTCGATCCACCAGACAAGAATTCAATTAAACGTTGACATACACAACTAATGGTGACAGGTTGCCTTTGCAGGAGGAAACAGTTGATAAAGTTCGGCAATCTTTCCTTGGAGTATCTAGTAGTTTTCAGGCTAATTTTCACCACTATCTACACACTGGGTACCAAGAAAAAACAAAGGAAAATGGTAAGTTTTTCTTCTGCCATTATAAGAGACATGTTTCTGCGAGTATGGATGGAAATGGAATATAGCCTAGATATCTGCTGTGTCACGAAGGCCGCCTATATTGAATCCTTGTAAGGTACAACTTTGGTATTAAATAAAAAACTTTCATATATTACCTAACTTCTGGTATAATTAAACCTTCCTATAGCACCTCAGAGAAACTAGAGAAAAATTTTACGAAATGTATAATCTTTTTTCGTACACGCTATATATAGTTAATATTCTCTAATATAGAGAGATGAAGCAACCATAATCACTAAAACTGTAGCATATATACCGAAATTTCAATACAACTAGATATAAGAATTTAGAAAATAAATGTTAAAAATTATAAAAATAATAGAATCTTATGAATATATGTATGCTGCAGTATTAAAAACATTTTGCAGACTTATGGTAGCTCTTATATATAAACTAATTTTTATAAAAGTGAAGTTGGACTAGAGTTTTTTTGGTTAGCCAACTTTCCACCTCTTTCTGTTAACAATACTGAACAAAAGTTTGTTGAAAATAATGAATAAAATATCTAAAAGCATTGCAAGAAAATTTAACTTACATAAAAAAAGCATTTAAAAATATATAGCCTGTGCTAAATCCGAGTACAATAAACAAATTATTGATAGATTCACAAATAAAAACAAATTCAATGCATGAAATCTGATTGATTGATTGATTGAATATTAACGTCGCACTGTTCAGCTACACAGGGCTTTTGACGACCAGCAATTTTGAACCATGGTAAAAATGACGTGGACGACACCTGAGCTGGCACCCTCTCCAACTACCACACCCACCAACGGAGGACGTTTCAGCTCTCGACAGATTTAACGTCAGCGCCCTACACGGCGAGTCTTAAGTAGGGGGCTCGAACTAGTGAAAGGCCAACCAATCCATACCGTTTTCCACTGGCTACCGCGCCCCATGGAATTGGCTGAATAGTAGGCTTAGAAAATTAATTATGAAAATAATAGAAGTAAGATAATTAATTAGTATGTATAAATACTACTTATACTTAAGGGACACTAGGATTATAAATGCATTTAAATATTTTAAAAAAATTATGTAGTTAGTATTAAACTACTATATATATATATATATAGTAACCCGATTTAACGAATTCATCGGGACCTAACAAATTCTTTGTTAAATCTGAGTTATTCGTAATATCTGTGTCCAAAAATGTACTATTACCTTTTGGAAATTCCATAAGCTACTACAAAAAATGTATACATAGTTAGAAATTATGCACTTTTTATTCAGCAGCTCAAAATATTATTAGCGAATTACTGCACACCAAGTAATCAGAAATTTTAAAGTATTTACTAATAGATGTTTGAAAACATTTTGATCCCTGACTCGAAAGAATTCCTTTTTGACATCACGCAGAAAATAAAAACTGATTTATCCCGTTGCTTCAGGTATGTTCTCATGATTTTCAAACTATGTAAAGCAGTAGAAAATGTAACAGTTTTGATAGGAATTCCATTATGAATTTCTGTTTTAAAATCGCGCTACGCATTTGCTTTCGACAATCTCAAATGCTTAGTAAATTTTCAAAAAATAAAAATATAAATAATGAACTATACAAAACCGTACCTATAATAAACCTCACTTCTCTCCAGAAAGAGAGCAAAGGGTAAAATGTATTAAAATATCCCTTTGCTTTGTGGAGTAAAATTAGATGAAGGAATTCCCTGTCATACTCAAAATTCCTATGGTAGGTTACTCATCTACTTTAGTCTAATCATGGGCTACACCCTTCGTTGTTGAAATTTACTATTTAGAAGAAAAGTATTTTTCTATTCCGGATAAAAAGGATACCATTTGAAAAGTCCTATTTTTTCTAATCTAAACTAATAGGAAAAAAAATTTGGTTGTTGAAATAGTTCGTTAATTCGGGGCTATTTATTCGTTAAATAGTGGATTTCGCCATCATTTTAATCCAGGAAAGATAAAAATACGTTACATTGCAAAATTTGTTAAATAGGGGTTCGACTGTGTGTGTGTGTGTGCATATGTAGGTAGATAGATGGATAGATAACCATGTATATGCTATATATCTTTCATATATCTTGTTGAGCATAGAACCCCTAAGAATTGGAACGGGTTTTGAATACATCGACCCCCAAGAAGGAATGGGTGGGTGAGTGCGAAAGGGTGACAAGAGCTTTATGGATAGAAAAATTCCTGTTTTCGAGCTATTTAACACAAATATAGACTTAAAATTTGACAAACATGTTTCTTTTGTTCAGTATATTTCTACTGCGAACGTTTGAAATCGTCTTCCAAGTGATTGTTAAGGAGCCACAAATTTTTAAAAATCCTTGTTTTTGAACTATTAAGCCTACGCACTAGGGTTTTCCTTTTTGGGGGGTAAATTGAGGAAAATTTCCTTTTCCAAAAACAACCCCCGGGTTTTAGAGAAGAGATAATATTGCTACATTTTTTAAATTTGCTTCCTGTCCTTTTTAAATCAAGGATAAATGCCTAAAAAAAGGGATTTCAATCCTATCGTCAGTTTAACAATTAGAGAGATATCAATAACTTAAAAACCAGATGCAGTCATATAACACAGCGTTTCAAACGGGGCGCACCCCTTTTTGGGGGAAGACAACTCTTTCGAAGGGGGGGAGAATTCAAAAAATCGAAAACAAAAAAAATTTAAAAAAAAGTTAATTTTAAAATTAATTAAAAAATAAATTTTAAAAACAATTTTTTAATAATATAAAAAAAGAAATACACATTTACACTGATATTTTTTATAAATGTCCAGGCTACACAATGTATTTTTAATTTTTTAAAATAAATACTAAGAACACTTTTTTAATTTAAAGTGCCCTTTTATGGTTTTTTATATAAAATTTAAAAAACTAAAATTAACATTATCTTGATTTTTTTATCGGTTTACATTTAATACCTTAACGCCGATTAAAAGTTCGGTTCCTTCCCAATCCCAACCCTTCCCAGAGGTTGGTATTGATGTATTGAGGAAGGGGAAAAAAGGGCAAATATTCAAATAAGTAAATTCTTCGGAAACATTATCAAGGTCTTTTTCTGCATTCCCAAACCTTCGGGAAAAACTTTTTGGATAGCAATGATAGAAAAAATCATTTTAAAGACTATATAAAGTCCGGAAAATGAATCTTTTTGGGTTTTGTGAGATTTTTATATGTGGGGGGTTTTTAAATCTATCAGTTTTTTCTTCAAAGTATAATATTATTGAATTTAATACATGGTTTTTTATAAGAGGGGGGTAAAATTATGACTGAATATTTTGAGTATTTCAACAAGAAGCACGATATAACATCAGAAATACTGGGGAAGGGTTTGATGTATATAGGGAAAAAATTTTGGATAATATGTTCTATATAGAAGCCACATGAAGGGGCCCTAAATAAGCCTTTGAGCCCCTCCCGTGAGGTTGGCTGGGAAGGGAAAAAGGGGGGAACCCCCACCACCTCCAGGGTGTTTTTTTCTAAAACCCGGGTGAAACGAACCCAAATTCAATGTAACCAGGGGCTCAAATTTACAGCTGACGACAAGGTACATCTAGAACTTCCCCGTTGAATTTCTGGGGCCCATCAAACCCTCAGAAGGGGTAGTAACAAACCCAAAATTTTAAAATCCATAGATCTATGTATTAATATATTTTTAGTCAGATTTTATAGCATTTTAATATATTCATATAATATTTTAAAATTAAAGATAATATATAATCGAATATGCAAAAAAATGAAAAGATATTAAACAGTCTTCTTTTTAAAAGTCTGCCCCTAATGAAACACGTTTACCAGCATATTTTTTAAAATCATATTATAATGGCAATAATTTTTTTCCTTTTTTTATTACTTAATAATTTTTTAAAAAGAATGTTTCTTGAATTTTAAAAATCCCAAAACTTGCTAAAAATTTTAAAAAATTTAATTTCAAACTGGAAAAATTTTGAATTAATCA
>BMAV01002060.1:0-15845 GCA_019973955.1 Trichonephila inaurata madagascariensis | reverse complement strand
TGAGCCCCCATTGTCCTTTTGGAAGGATTACAGTAATGATGATTGTATTTCTTTCCGCAGAACGGTTTGGAAGCCCCATCATACTAAATTAAAATAAAACAAAACCATTTATTTAAATAAAAATATATATATATATACATATATATATTATTTTTGGTTTTTTGTTAAAAGTCACAATTTTACTAACTTACCAATAAAATGAAATAAGTATGGTTTTATGTAATACTGAAACACTTTTTTTTGGCTATGTATTTTTAGGTAATTTTGGTAGTTTTTTTTTTTTTCCAATTTCTTTTAATACAAAATATAAAAGCTATTTTTTTTGTTTATTTAAATGAATCATGTTTTTTGTCATTTGTATTATATTCTTATCGACCTCATCTTAAGAGATAATTATTTTCTATAAAATTTTATTTAAGGTTTGTTTTTGAACAGAGGATTTAATGAACGGAATAAAATGTAAATAACTTTTCAAGTTTCTTAGAGAAAGATAACGTTACTTTTTTTTCTCAAATTTAATTGTAATGTAATTAGTAAAGTGCACTCCATTTAGTTCCCAATTAAATAAATCGTCGTTTCTTCTTTGTTTCAAAGGTAATTATGCAATTACCATAAATATAAATTGTAATCAAATTCCATTTTCCTAATTCTACTTTCATTTTTTTTTTGTTTTTTATTTGGTTTAATTACGGTTCCTCATAAAACAAGAATCAAATTTAGTTATTATATTTTAAATCCCGTTTATTTCTCATAATAAGTTAATTAGAATGTGTGCAATGTTTTTCAAAAGCAAATGAAATCGATACGAATCGTACTGAAAGTATTTTAATTGTCATCAATTTCATTCGTGACCCTGTAACTCGAAGGATACGAACATTTCTTTAAAAAATGAATCTAAGATGTTAAGCAAAATATTTTAACTTAACTGCACCTGAGAAATGAAAATCTTCTAAATACTTATTTTCTTTTAATTGTTTACATTTAATATATTTGTTATTAAGGTATCCGACTACCCTAAAATCATAATTTTTTCAAAAAATTTGACAAAATTTTTTTATGATTTTATTTTATAGACCATCTTATTAGCTTAATAAAAATACTAAGTTTTTTTTTTTTATTTTCCATTCACTAGAACAAAAATCAATGTTTTAGTAAAAACAGATGCCTAACTTTAAACATGATGTAAACTTTAAAATGCGTTTTCTGTGTTTTTTATCGAAAAAACCCAAAAGGGGGCAGTGATTGCTCCGTTTTGAAAATAATTTGTGAAATTTTTTTGAATGTTTTTTAAAAGAAAAAGTTTTTACCTTCAGATTTACAATCACGTTTTTTTCAAAATTTCAGTCCTTTTTTGGGAATATAATCACTGTTTTCTTAAACAATTTCATACAGCCTAAAAAGAGTGCTCTAGTTTTTGAAAAAATTAAAATATTAAAAAAAACCCCCGGGTCATTTTTAAACATAATAACAAAATAACACATTAAAATTAAAAAATTAAAATTTGTTCAAACTTTTAAAGGTGCCCGTTTATGTAATTTTTGTACACACCAGTTTTTTTCCCCTTTTAATAATTAATTTTTTTTTTGTTTCATTTTAGATTTTTTCCTTCAAATATACTTAAATTAAAAAAACCAAAAAAACCCCATATCTCAATTTTTTTAAAAAAAAAAGTGTTCACAAGTAATCGGATACCTTAATATTATAAGAATGTGAGAATATATTATACACATTTAAAAAAAGAGATTTATTTTTTGTAATGAATCATAAAATTACATATACTTATTTATTTATCGATAGTGAGTGAGTGTTTTATCAAAGACACATACAATGCAATACAATGGCTAATAACAACGGACCTGATGATAGACTGAGAGTAACACCTGAGATGACACCCCCTTTCCGAACTTCCAACATCACGTCAACTGTAGAATATTACGTCTCAAGAGATTATTAAGGAATTATCACGCTGGTCTTCGGTGGCACTAGGCTCGAACTCATGACAAGTCAGCCACGAGGCTTTGACGCTGATCCCTGGACTACCGAGTGAGTGAGTGAATATTAACTTCACACTGGAGGGTCCTCATTATTTTGAACCATGGTTAAGTGACGAGGACGACACATGAGCTGACAATTTCCTCACTTAACTACCACACAAACGGAAGGACGTTTGAGCTCTCGACAGGTTCAACGTACATCACTCCCGTACACGGTTGGTCTTTAGTGGTACTGGGCTCGAACTCGTGACAAGCCAGCCACGATCCGATACCTTAGTCATTAGTCCTCTCCTGACGAAGGACGCAAACGCGTGCTTACCGCCAGGACAGGAGGGTTCCGTCACGAGTGTCACTCACAGGCCGGTGGGTTTTGTGTAGTTAAGCCCAAATTCATAAAAATACCGAAAATAAACGCGTTGTTCAATATCGTTTTGTATATTATACGAGCGGCATATGCTTTATATATTTCGTGTTAATATACTTTATTCACTTCAGCCATTTCCTGTTTAAGTACAAGTTTTTGAACATTTTATTGTCAGTATTCGTAAAAGTCAACCTTGTAAAAAAGTAAGAAAAAAAAAAGAAAAAGAAAAATTTTGTCTACCAGATCTAATTATCCTTTAAAACTAGACTGCGAACCCGAATCAAATGCTTTAGTCAAAATAAATCTCTCTTCTTCAAACAAAAACCACATGTTCATTCCAAGAGCAGTCGTAAAATACTCAATTCGAAAACATTCTCTTCCCCTTATGTCTATAAAACAAAAACTACGTGTATGTGAGTAACATTTCTCTCATTTCGAGTAGAAGGTCAGATCTCCATGTATCTAAAATCTTATGGACGTAGAATACCATCTATTGCCAAAAAACTGAGCTTACAAAACGTTTCAAGTGCCTGGCGCATGGGTGAGTAGTTCGGCCTGTTCGCTGGCTCACACTTGAGTCATTCGGTCTCTGACGGTGTTTCATGCTGGCTCATATTTAGGACGTTCGCCCCGAAGGGGCTAGGCTACCACGGCCACACTAGACTCCCGAAGCTCAAGGAAGTTTTGGAGAAGCTTTTTTTTTAAATTTGAAAATTAATTATTCTCATTTCGGATGGAACGTAGGTTAATTTGATTCCGATGTAGGATGGAAAGTTATTCTAGATACTTCTAAATTTTCCAAGCCAAATAATCACTCTAGATCATGGATACCGAACCTTTTTTCCCGCCAGCCCATATATATTGCACATATTTCTCGTAGGTCGCAACATGAGAATCAATGAAAGGAGAAAAAAAAATTATAAGAACAAGGTAATATTGGACAATTAAATTGTGAAAAATTGATCAAAATATTTAAACTCATTTTTGGTATTTATAATACTAGATTAATCTCTTGAAACACACATAATTTTTTTTCGGTTTTATGTGTTTTTTAATGAGTTATGGGGTAGTTTCGGTTCCCTTTCATTCATGTAACCAAGCTCCTAGTTTACACTCTAATATCATACAAACGAAGTTGATTTCAAATATTAATTTATCAAGTGCAAAACGGCAGCAAAGAGGAGTTTTCATTGAATTATAGACTGATATCAGTATTTTTTATTTATAGTTAAAACACAATTTTACCAATAAAAATAGCTACTATTCCAATTCAGTCCGTTACTTCACTGTTATTTGTTATTAATAACCATCGCAGTCACAAATAGAAAAAAAATCTTGATTTTTAACCGGACAATATCGACAACAAAATTGGTAGATCTGATTGCTTGATTGGTAAAATTTTCGCCTACATTTTTAATACATTGTTCTTAAATAATTAAACTTTTTTGAATTGCAAAAGGGGGAAACCTCAGAAAGTCCACGGGCCAAGGTTGAGTACCCCCGTTTTTAGATCGTTTTTGTATTTTATAGGGACATCTATTTTTGTTAACAAATTTAGTGGCTTAACGACATTCTGGTGACCAAATTTGTCACAAAAACACTTTTATTCCAAACCATTATCAAAAGAGAATTCCCCGCCGGCTCGTTGACGAACTTTCCGGGTACAATAAAGTTATTGTAATAAAGTAGTTTGAAATTGTGTGTTGCACAATATGTTAAATATTATTCTATATAAAAAGATCTATACAGAAATCATTTTATTCAAAAGAATATGAAAAGAATAAAGCAATTCCTCTGTGGGGCATAACACCAATATGCTTAAAATAAAATTTTAAAGTGTGTTGGAAACCTAAAATCTTCTTAATATGACAGTTTTGAGATTTTTACATTTCCAAATTGTATAGATTATAACCTTTCTAAAAATACCTTACTTTAAGCTCTAGGGTAATTATAAGCTCTTAAAAACTATTTTTAAATAATCATTGAAACAGGATCATGCCCATTTAAATGGGAGGGGGGCGAAAAATGAAAACTAAGTATTTGTTTTTTGCTTAAAAGTTGAGTGAATGATGGAATTAAAACATTTAATCCAGAATTGCTAAAAAAAAGTGTTTACACGAAGGTACACAAAGTCCCAATGAAAGTGTAAATAAAGTAATACGGTCTCATATACCGAAGCAAATATTTGTACAAATAGAGGGATTATCATTGGGTACAAAGGATGTAATTTCATCATTTAATATGGGGAATGTATGAATACTAGAAATTTTGAGAATACTTAAAATTGAGCCTGGTATTACAAGGTACAGGCAATGAGCACCTCGTCGATCAGTGTCTGTTAAAGGCTAAATACTCATCTTTTAAAAATAAAGGAAGTAAGGAATGAAGACAGACTTAAAAGGAAGAGAGAGGATGACAAGGTTCAAAACTTTAGATCTTTTTGAGTATGGGGAGGAAAGTTTTAAAAAAGAATACATTAAAATTTTTTATCTCAAAATGTTTTTTGATGTTCGGATGTTTTTTTTGGGAGAATAATGTTCACGGGTAAAATTTTTTAAAAATTTTTTACAATGACAAAAAAATTACTGAAATGAGTTTTTTTGAAAAAACTAAAAAAATTAATTTTTGAAATTTTTTTAGGGGGGAAAAAGGATAAAATTTCACTATTTTTGGGAAAATTTTTTTATAAATTATGAAAAGTCCGAAAAAAGCTAAAAGCTCATTTCAGTTAAGAAAAGGGTGTGCTTTAATTGTATGAAAAAATTTACATGTACACATAAAAAAAATTGAGGGAAAAGGGCATCAAAACAGCCAATTTTAAAATTTTCGGATAAGTTTCAAACTCCCCTTAATGTATTTGAGGGGTAAGTACGCAAGATTCGTTTACTCTTTTTATAACCATATTGAACGAACTAACCATTCTCACAAATAAAACAAAAAGAGCAAGTTACTCTCTGTTCCTTACATATATCTGTACATATGGAACATTGTTTCTTATGGTACTTTGAAAAGAAAATGATAAATTATAATTATTAAGGTATCCGACTACGTTCGGAACCCTTTTTAAAAAGCTGTAAATGGATAATATTTTATATTTATGTCATTTTACATTTGAATCTGTATAAAAAGGTTTTTAAAGGGAAATTTTGAAAAAATTTAAAAAAAATTTTTCAAAAAATTCTTAAAAAACCTTTTTTTCCCAAAAGTTCTCTTTTAAAAAAGTTTTCATTGATATTTTGCCTGTATTCAGCTCTGACCCTGTAAGAAGTTCAACTAGAATTTTTGAAATGCAAACTGGAAGTCCTTTATCCATGTTTTACGAAAACAGAAGGGAGAAATTTTAAGAAAATGCCGATAATTATTCCCAAATGGTTGAAATCTGAAAATAATGAATTTTTTCAAAAATCCTAGTTGGTTTGAAGATGTCTGAGTTGTATACAGGCAAAATATTAAAAATAGAAGCATTTTTGACGAAAGGAGAAACATTTGGAAAAAGGTT
The DNA here is from genome assembly GCA_019973955.1 of Trichonephila inaurata madagascariensis. Classification (NCBI taxonomy): domain Eukaryota; kingdom Metazoa; phylum Arthropoda; class Arachnida; order Araneae; family Nephilidae; genus Trichonephila; species Trichonephila inaurata. Next base: position 9,988 of record BMAV01002060.1, on the reverse strand, counting down.
ATTCTAAGTTAATTTTTTCAAATATTGTATTTAAATAATTTTTTTGTCATAATGTCCTTAAAACAATTTTTATACATCATTCTAATCTAAGTGACACTGGACGCTAGAATTTTTCCCATTTATACGCTTTTTTAAAATCATGGTTCCGAACGTAGTCGGGTACCTTAATGTATAAAATATTTTCTTATTTGTTTATGTTTAAAAAAGTGTCTGCAAGTTTAGAATTCTTTTTAAATTTCCCTTAAAAATTTCTAATAAATTCAGGTTAATTAAACGGTAATATCCATTAACCAAACCGTAATAAACATTGATATTTTGTATAACAAACTTCTCTGTTTATTCCCTAAAATTTTTAAAGTTTTCAACGTAATAAAATATGTTGTTTTTCTAGTCATATACATGCAAAGGTGATGGAAAATTATTTTTTATGAAAGTTATGCACACGCAAAAGGAAAAAAAATGTATGAATTCTTTTTATTTGGTTGTGCATCTCTTTCCTATCTAATGTTTAATTTCGCTAACCTAGATAATTTCTCTTGTTCGTATGTGTTTTTTCTAACATTTTATAAATTGTAAGGAGAGAATAGAATTAATAGTCCAGTATTAAAACCCGGTAAAACGTCTTCTTCATCGTAGTACCTTGCCTCTGAATTATACAAGAACCTCTTCCGTCAGAATTGTAGCAGTTTTATTTAGAGGCTCATCTAGCTTTTGAAACTAAATATACTTCCTTTTGCTTCTAAATTAGCACGATTACTTTCATTTGACACGAGAACATGCTGAATGTTTACTTTGAAATTAGATTCTGAGTACGTTGTATCACATTTCTTCCCTGTCAAAGTAATTTTCATGAGGAAAGCAATGGAATCAAATGCTGAAAGACTTGGAAAAACAATTGCTCATTTAGCTGAGGTAGGCATTCCCTAAGAAAGGGAAATTTAAGGGCAGCTTCCTTATCCGATGGGAACATTCAAACAGCTACAACCGAAATAACAAAGTACGTTTAGTTTGTTGAAATTATAGTTTGTTTGTTCCAATTTATTTTTTATTCAATCGATTGCTTTATATCAGTGCTTCTCAAACTTTCAACATTCGCTACCCAATGTTCAATCATAATTTTCAATCATAATTTTTCAATCCCCCCTCCACACAATAACAATGTATTAAATTCAATAATATACTTTGACACTAAAGCTACAATGCAACTTTAACCTCTTATATGCCATCGACGTATAAAAATGTCTCATTAAGCTAACGCATTAATTTTTTGGACGTATATATACCTTTTTCCGAAGTACGATCTTTTCTGTGCACTGCTATCCATAAAATTATAACCAAGGCCTTAGAGGACTTTGACAGTGTTTAAGAAGGACTTATTTATTTCACAGGATTTTTTTTTTTGCTTATTTATTCCATTTTTTTCTCCTCGCCTCCCACCAAAATACGCGCGTCTACGTGGAAAATGGTGGCATTGGGGAGCGAATCGCGTAACTTTTAATCGGCAGTTAAGGAAATAATTGTAAACCATACAAATTATCAAGATAAGTGTTAATACAAGCCCATGGGGTCACTGCTAATTATCAAACTTGTTCTTAGTATTGTTAAAGTAATAATAAAATACATTTTACAGTACTAATAGATTTATAAGTGTATTATATCAGTGTAAATATGTATTATATATTTTATTAAATCAGAAAGTATTTTGCTGCTTTACTGCAAATTAATAAATCTTTTAAATAAATTTTTTCACTTTTCATTGATACTCGCGCTCCCTGGGCGCGCCCACAGTTTTGAGAGTAGAAACGCTGCTTTATATCAGTGGTTTTCAAACTTTTTCAACTCATAACCCGAACTTTGAAGCTGTGGAAACCCCTGCTGCAATAGGTCAGGGCGATCGTGAACCCCATTCCACATACATAATTAAAAGAATATATCCCAAAATAATATTTAAAGTAGATTCCAACATGTTTTAGATACTAAATATAAAGGCAATTAAAAATATTTCATTTATTATTGAAAAGCTCTAATCTGGTTTTTTAATATAATTTATTCATTAATAATATATAAATTTGTGTGAAGTGTCACGTACCCATACATTATATTTAATAACTGGGATACGTGCTTGATTTTTTTTTCACTGCAGTCAGTCTTTTGATATTAAATGCAATCACATTACGTATTCCGAATTTAATTTGTGTTTGCAGCCACAAACTTTCAGAAATATATTTCCTTCAAACACAAAGTTCTGAATGACATTAAAATGTTTATAGCTATCTGAGAAATACTGTGCATTTTACATGAATTTGAAACATAAAATTTAGCAGCTGTTCTTGCTTAAATTTAGATTTTAACATCGAGTACTTGTTTACTCTCCTTCATTATAGGGTTTTTCCATAAATGCAAAAAGGTGCTTCCACGAAAAAACTATTTACTTTGCAAGATATTGTGCTAACTAAAGTGTATAAAATTGTCTCATGGAAACTGAGATATTAAACAATAGAATATTCGCAATCTAGGAAGTATATATATATATACATATATATATATATATATATATATATATAAAGATAGAACACACACACATTTTGGTATTCTTTCATTAAATTATAATGTACTAAAAGTGTTGCAAAAATAAAACACCATAGGTAAAACAAAAATGTTCCTAAGAATTTTAATGAATAGCTTTATATACTCGTAATCATACAAACTCCATAAGTTTCTTTTTTCTTTTTATTTAGAGTTATGGAACCCCTGGGTATGCCTTGTGGAACCCCCAGGGTTCCGCGTGGGAATTACAGTTTGAAGCATCCTACCGCTTCATATATTATGCAGGGTAATTCATAAATAAGTGTACACATTTATGATGTTGTAAAAGAGTAACAGTCAAAGACATACCCCAACTTAGTGGACCGTAAGTTCGATGTACTCTTGAAGCTTGTGTCTCGCCCCGGCCGGAAATGACGCAAGCAATAGCCACAGTACAACACGAGTGAGGTGCCTCTAAGATAAATGTCTTCTGTTCAGTGTCTAGAACGCAAACTATCACCGGGGCCACTTTTTTAGACATATTAACACTTTGGCTGATGTCATAGTTGCAGGAGGAAATTGACAACATTCTGCAATTGGATTGTGCACCACTACACTGGTTAGCTTACGTGCAAGATTACCTCGATGAACATCTCCTTCTCCGATGGGTTGGATTAACCCCAGATTACAATATGCCATTAACCCAATGAGCATTCAGAAGTCCTGACTAACTCCATGTAATTTCTTCCTGTAGGCGTAGATAAGGGACAAGGTATTCATATCCCCTTCTATTGATTCAGCGTAGCTGAAACAGCTTATCAAGCCGTTATGGATGAACTTGATTCAGATACTTTAACACGCGTTTAGCGGAAATGGATTACCGGCTCGATGCTCATCGAGTGACTAAGGGTTCTTTTATAGAATATCTGTGATTGTCTTTGATTCAGATACCTAAACATGCGTTTGGCGGAAATTGATTACCGGCTCGATGCTCATCATGTGACTAAGGGTTCTTATGTAGAATATCTGCGATTGTCTGTGATTCAGATACCTTAACACGCGTTTGGTGGAAATGGATTATCGGCTCGATGCTCATCATGTGACTAAGGGTTCTTATATAGAATACATGTGTTTGTCTGAAACAAAATTTCCAAGTAACCCCATACAATTGTAATAACATATAATATCTTGCATTGTTCTTAATTTGTAGCGCATTGAAAGTCTATACTTTTCACGTATCACCCTGTATTATCTTCTGATTTTATATTGTTGTTTTAGATGTTCTGCGTGTTCGTAGTTTTGTTAGTAAAAAAATGGAAGAGACAAATTTACATTCCATTTAGAATGGAACAACACTGGCCTTGTAATAAAAAAAATGTATTTCATAGATAGTTTTACTAAAATAATTTCTTTGTAAAGACTTAGATAATGATTTATTGGAGCACATTTAAAAAAAGTTTTATTATTACTTCTAATTTGAAACTACTTAAAAGAAACTAGCGAGTCTTTTGAAAACCTAGTGAAAAAAGAATTGATTTCAAACATGCCATTAGGATTTAAATATATTTCCATCATCCAAATATAAGAAAGGTTTTATAGTTATTTCCATTGTTGTTTATTCCCTTCCCATTTCTTTCACATTACCTTCATGATAACAAACCATAACGCCACCTGGTGTACAAAGACATAACCAGTGAAACCATCAAACGTACCGAAATCGATAGAGCGAAAGAGATCTAAATAGATGCTTCGAGAAAGCTTGTGAATTTCTTGGTAGCTTTAACACTTTCTGCTATCTTCACGATTCAGTGTTCTTCTTTGTATGCAATAGAACTTTTTTCTGCTTGACCTTTTATTCTTTGTCATTCAGAGTTCTCTATCTCTATCTGCTTTTGGTTTTAGGGTTCGAAAACATTTGTGCTTGTCACTTCTTTGAAAATGGGATGTAGGGTCCCACATATGAGCTAAAAGAGATAAAATTTTAAGATGTAGAAAAATACAACTGCATTACACAATCAAAATTTGAACTAAACAACTAAAATCAGAATGAACTAAAAACATTTGTTGCATTTTTTACGGGGACGTATTACTTATGTTAAAATCTTTAAGAATATTTTATTAATTGCTTATTAGGTTAATTGTGGAAAAAATTTGTCCATATTGATAGTATTTTTTACTTTGCTTAAGAGTAAAAAGGGTAACTAAGTTATGTTTTAAAATTTAATTTTGAATTAACCTTTGTTTAAATGTGTTATTTTTTTATTACAGATATTTTTTATGAACGATCGCGACTTCTTTATAATAATTTGCTATGCGTTAATACTAAACTTGTACTGCTGTATGTATTATAAAAATCATTGAATTTCTTTTGTTGCATTTTTCTAATAAAAAATGTGTATTTAAATACTATTACTAGCTTTTAAAAATGTCACTCTTAATGATATGTCGTAATATATATAATGGTTTCTTTTTCCAATAACACTAATTTTCTAATCTTCTAATTTTCTTTTATATACTTACGTATAACCCATCTGATTACAATGTTTATTAAAAATTTCTCACGTCAATATAAATACTTGCTACGTAGAATTAGAGTAATTGACTGAGAAAAGTCTATTACCAAGAGATTATATACAAACTGAAATAATAGATGTTATCGGTGTTAGAAAAAAAGGAATAAAACATGACATAAAAGGAAATTGTTTCTGAAGAAGAGAGAGTGGTGAAAATTATTTCTCGTACTTTTCTATGAATTTCTTAACCTGATATGACATGTGAGAAGGAAAATCATTTAGTTTGTAAAAATCGACATACTTTCTGTCTTCCTTATATATATATATATATGTGTGTGTGTGTGTAGTGTGTATTAACTTAATAAAAACCAATCTTGATATAAATACTGCAAATTTTTTTTTGGATTTACAATGAAGAATCAAATTTTTTATAAAGAAATATTTATGGCTAAAACGAAGCATTTAGTTTTAACGATAATAAGGTACCTTATTGGACAAGCAATATCCACACACTAATTTATAGAAATAAAATTCTTAACTACCTACAAAGAAATCATCATTTATTCACTGATCGTACAGCAAACACAATAAATACAATAGATCTTATAAACTCGTTTCGACATCAATATCCTCCTAAATTTAGCATTAAGTTTTAACGATAATAAGGTAACTTATTGGACAAGCAGTTTCATCACACTAATTTATAGAAATATAATTTTTAACTACCTACAAAGATATCATCATTTATTCACTGATCGTACAGCAAACTCAATAACTACAATAGATCTTATGAATACCGTTTACGGCATCAATATCCTCTTAAATTTGGCATTGTTTTAACTAAGTAAAAGTGGTACAATTACAATCTCCTCACACTATTTACAGAGAAATATGAATTTTAACTACCTACAAAGAGAAATCATCATTTATTCACTGATCGTACAGCAAACTCAATAATTACAATAGATCTTATGAATACCGTTTACGGCATCAATATCCTCTAACTTTGCATTAAGTTTTAACGATAATAAAGGTAACCTTATTGGACAAGCAATCTCTACACTAATTTACAGAGACTCATAATTTTAACTACCTACAGAGAAATCATCATTTATTCACTGATCGTACAGCAACTCAATAATTACAATAGATCTCTGAATACCGTTTATGGCATAATATTCTCCAACTTGGCATTAAGTTTTAACGATAATAAGGTACCTTATTGGACAAGCAATCTCCTCACACTAATTTACAGAGAAATATAATTCTTAACTACCTACAAAGAGAAATCATCATTTATTCACTGATCGTACAGCAAACTCAATAATTACAATAGATCTTATGAATACCGTTTACGGCATCAATATCCTCCTAACTTTGGCATTAAGTTTTAACGATAATAAGGTACCTTATTGGACAAGCAATCTCCTCACACTAATTTACAGAGAAATATAATTTTTAACTACCTACAAAGATGAAATCATCATTTATTCACTGATCGTACAGCAAACCTCAACAATTACAATAGATCTTATGAATACCGTTTAAGATATCAGTAACCTCCTAACTTTCTATTTACATATTTTTACATAAATAACGTACATAAAAAGTTGTTTTAATTTTCACATTTTTCACTTTAAAATTATATACGTATTCTTTTTTTAAATTTATATTAATTTGAAACACATTATACAGAGGTCGTCTTAGCTATAGTTTATTTCTTGTTCGACGTCACATTTCAACTATGTATATGTTTCATTTAAAATTTCTTGTTAATTTTTAAATTTTTGATATTTTAGGTATGATGTTTTTAATTTGCGTTCACTGTTTTAATTATATTCATTTTACTGTAACTTCCTTTTGTATAATACTCATTTTAAAAAGTTTTATTTTTTAAAAACTTACTGTTTGTTTACACGTACAAATTTTAGGCCTGAATAATTTTCAGTTCGCTTTACATTCTTCCTTATTTTTTTGCATTATTATGTATAAATTTTCCATTGAAAGAGATGGTTAGGATTCTATAAAGTAAACTAAAACCTTATTTACTGCGTTAAGTCAGTGACAGTCTTAGAAATCATAATAGTTTTTCATTTTCGTGCCTTGATTTCTTTGTTCACATTCATATTCTCGGTTCTCTATTTTAAAATCAAGGCTTCCTCTTATTAGTAGGCTATATAACCTATACACCATTCTTTAATTATAAGCCAGCGTCTCTCATACTGTGGGGCGCTCCCCACTAGCGAGCGTGATAACCCTACGAGGGGGCGTGAGCATATCGAAAAATGGAAAATGAAAGATTATTAAAAAAAAATTATTAATTTGTTGAAAGTAAGCGAACAAAATAATTTCTGACATAATAAGAAATAAATACACATTTACATTAATATAATATATAAGTGTGTCAGTACTGCACAATGTATTTTATAATTAACTTAGAAAACCTAAATTAAGAATAAGTTTAATAATTACCATTGAACCCATGGGTTTGCATCTATATACTTCCAAAGAGAAGTTCACACTTTGTCTGAGACGTTTATATACGTCGGTGGAACAAAATAGGTGAAAGTCGTTTTCAGCTTTAGTGTCAAAGTATAGTATTACTGAATTCATCATTTTGTTATTTTATGGAAGGGGGCGGGAGGAAAATTGATTGAATATTGGGTGGCAAATACTGAAAGTTTGAGAAGCACTGTCATACACACAAGAATACACAATATCTGTAACGAATTGTTGTATAAGAGCACTATTCTGCTTTACTTTAAAGAATTTACGCTTCCAAACAATTTCTATAGAATTTAAAAGATTTCAAAATCTCTAGATAGATCATATAAGAAAACAAATTATTTGTATGCTTATTTGCTTGTTTTAATTTACTTTTCAGCATAGCTTGTAAGATTAATATAAATTTAGAAATTGAGAATAAAAAATATCTACTCATTCAGATATTTAAGTTTTGGCCAAATATATTTTTATTATTTTATAGCTCTTTGTAAGCAATGGAATGTATTTTAATTTTTTTTCTTAGGTTATTATTTTGCAGGGATTCATCTTTTACTTTATATATGGTTCTGCCTCTTTCTCGTCACTTTTACAATTTGTATCGTCACAATCTGTCAGTAAACTACACAAAATTTATCTTTAAAGATAATTATTTGACATTTAGAGAAAAACTTGAATAACATTAAGTAAGTATTCCACATAAATTCCATAAGGATTTCTTTATTTAATGGTGAAATTACTTTTATCGTGAAATATATTTTAGGAAATCAGATCCTTTAATAGTAGTTTCCTTACTTTTTTGAAAAACGAAAAACAGCTTGGATATTTTTCATGCATATTCGTGTTCATGAATAAATGGTAATATTTACTTTTTCATATTATGATATTTTTGTATTTTATTCCCTTACACCAAAAGTGTCAAACTGAAAGGCTGATTTGAATCAAGCAAACAAACAAGGTTTAACTTTAGGTGGGCCCTAAAAAAATCAATATTCAAAGAAACGTAAGTTTATTTCGAATGATACACTATAACTAAAATAAATTTTAAAAACAATAAAATTTTAATGTCTACATCCTGACAATTAACATCTCTTCTCTGCTACTATATTTCCTATTTCGGAAAAATTTTGATATTTTATTATGTAATATTATGTGCCAATATACTGACCGTGCCTCAAAAATGCTCGTTGTGGGCAGCAGGTTTGACACCCCTGCTTTCACAGTTGCACTAAATATCGAACTGTAGGATATATACATTTTTAGAACCTTTTCTAATGCACCTTTAATATTAGCGTGTGATTATTAGATCTTTAACATTAGCGCTTACATTTATATTGATCTACCCATCTTTTCCGAGCTGAGTTGGGTCAAACGAAACGTACCCTCCTAGCTCCTCCCGAGTGTAGCTGGGGCATTGTGAAAATTTACACTGCGCAATCAGTCTTTACAGAATTATTTCACATGTGCTTTTTACGGTTACGAAAAATATAAAAGTACAACTCGATGGAATATCAGCCAAAAGAGAACCTCCTTTTGCTAAGCAGCCCCCCTTCATGCTTGTATGAAAGACATTCCCCCAAAAGTAAAGAAAACTAATCCAAAACGACAGTGTATTATTTGCTGCTCAAGTGAGTGAATAAGTGAGTGAATATTAACGTCGCACTGTTCAGTTACACGAGGGCTTTTGGCGATGGGCCACGCAATTTTGAACCATGGTCAAGTTACGTGGACGACACCTGAGTTGGCACCCTTTCTCCTAATTACCACCCCATACCAACGGGAGGATGTTGGAGCTCTGGACAGATTTAACGTGCATTGCTGCCCTACACATCGGGTCTTTAGTGGCACTGGCCTCGAACTCATGACATGCCTGCCATGATCCGATACCTTAACCACTGGGCTACCGCAACCCATTTGCTGCTCAAAGATGGATAGTAAGGGGAAAGAGAGAAACAAGATTCTACTGTTCAGATTGTGATGTTGGGTTATGTGCAGTACGCGTTTTCGGATTTATCACACAAGATCCAATTTTGATTAATAATTTCGTAATCATTTATGTAAATGCAAAAGATGTTAATGAAATTTGTAATTCAAGAAAAAGCCAGCTATTCTCTAAATTTTATATCAATAATCAGTGTGAATTGACTCCAAAGTCTAATGATTTCTACCATGAAGAAAGACAACTTTGAAATTAAATTTTTCTTTTATTTTAATAGATTTTTTCCATTAATTCTTAGGAAATCTTGCATGTGAATTGTGCTATTATGTTAAATGATATGCATGTTTGAAAATAAGCATGAAAATTTGACATGTTTTTGTCCATAATCCAGAAATAAAATGAGGCTGGAAGGTCTTAATTATTTGATCTTTAATATCAGCATAAGTGTTTAAAGACTAGCATTTAATAAATCGTTGTTACAATTAAATAATAAGTCACAGAAAAACAT